>JAMPIV010009810.1:0-165000 GCA_024509875.1 Oreohelix idahoensis | reverse complement strand
GCATTGCATATAGTATCATTTTTTTAAAACACTAATTACCCATTATTCACGTCAGTTTTTCTCTCGTCACTCTTCCGTACCACCAGAACAATCACAATTCTTGGATTTTCCAAAACGTTACCACACGCCAGATACCGGAGTCCTAAGTCAACAAGACCAGACAGCATTACTGCTAAACGCACTAAAATGGAAATGTTGAGTAGAAGAAAACACTGTTCGATTTCATGGGTTTCTCACTCGGCTGTGGAATCGGATGAGATTTTTCGACTCTGACATTGACTCCAATAGTTTATTAAAAGAACAACTCCACTCTTTAAGTATTAACAGCATCATATATGATCTTTGATATATGCATAGTGACTAACCAAAAGCAAAGCACCCATACTGTCACCCTAAATGTCATTTGGTTGGAATATAATTCAAGGACATAAGTGTTGGCGATATATACTTGTCATTACAATGTATATTATAGATAAAGAAACAACAAATAGTCTTCTTTAGCTTTACCAGTTATCATTTGTTAAATTATGCTAAAAACTGCAACGTTTTAATAACTACACACCTGCAAAATTATTTTTTTTAAAAATAGTAATGATAATTTAACATTAAGAGTACCTTGTATATCTTCATCTCGTGGACAAATAAAAAAAACTTTTTTAAAGTTGAATTTGTTCTAAGAAGATCCCTTTAGTTTATATCCTCCATTGTTGTTTGCTCTCAAGTCTTACGGTCCCAAGTGCAGGCAACCAGCGCTTTACACTTATTTGTATTGATCGTTAAGCTGTGACAGTAAGAGTGGCGTTTTGCACAATTGAGAGGTATCGAAATATTGCCTATTTTACATGCATCTTACGTGCCGTAAATTTTTTCTAACTCTTACCGTGTAATGTTAAATTCCAGCTTAAATTTGAATATTTCAGTTGCCTCTTTTCTCCACTTTCCAGTAAGTTTAATCGGCGGAGCTTTGATCATCCCTGTTCATTAAGGTGACCATATTTTCAAAACCCTAATCCGGGACAAAATAGTAGATTTGACCTATTTCAATGCAAAAAATCGGGACAAAAGGGTAAAGAAACAGTCAAAAGTCGGGACATGTCCCGGAAAAATCAAGTTGATGTCAATTTAAAATAATATACATTTTGTATATACATTTGAATAACATTGATTAACATACATTTTACTGTATAAGTTTAACTGCTTAAACTAATAAGAGAGAAAAACATCAATAATCCTTACTTAAGGTGAAGCTGAGTTACTGTACTTTTCAGATGAGTGGATTTTTATCAATAGGTCCTTCTTTGCAAGCAGCATCTTAAAAAACTCGACACATGTTTCCTCACAGTTCACTTTGGTTGTCAACATAGCTTGCAAAGTTTCAACACCTAGCTGTGTTTTATCACTTGCCCATAAGCTGTTCGTCAAAGAAAACACTAATTCAGTGGCAGCATTTGTTCCAGTTAGACAGAAAAAAAAACTCTGCTGTAGTGGGTTTGATGGTATTGTATGGTGGTGATATTTCTAAGTGTGATGCATGAGGTCAGCTGTGAAGGCTCCTGAGATAAAATGTAGCTGTGAATTGTCAGAAGGCCCTTCTTGCTACCACTACGACCTCACACCTATCTCTTTTTTACTAATGAATGTGGCTACGTTAAATGTCTAGGGTAATGATATGTAATGTGTTGTGGTAGTTTACATACACACACACAGATATTTACTAAGTCTAATAATATTAATAAAATGTTATAATACACGGAACTAACTCAGTTGTGTAAAATTTTGATAGTAATTTTCTTACATTTATTTGTTCTGGACCAAGGTTTTATTTTGGCCAGAACATATGAAAGGTTTTAGAAATTATGACAAAATGCATGAATATTACATAATAAATGCAAGATGTGTACATATATATGTTACTAGACTAGTTAATATTATTACTGGTTATAGTAGTAATCTATTGTGGGAGAACTTTTAATGGATGTGCTGTTGGGGTGGCCTCATCACTCCCTGTCTATGGCGATTACACATTGTCCAGTTAATTGATGGAATTTTTATGGGTGTGTTAGGAAATAAGTTGAGTTGGTGAACTCTCAGCAGACCAGGCGCTCACGTAACTTGAAGGTGTAGCTCTGGTGCTGAGATCTGGTGGCCCCACCTCTCCGTGCTTGGGGGCAATATCAGAAGTCTGGTGGCTCCACCTCTCCGTGCTTGGGGGCAATATCAGAAGTATGGTGGCCCCACCTCTCCGTGCTTGGGGGCTATATCAGAAGTCTGGTGGCCCCACCTCTCCGTGCTTGGGGGCTATATCAGAAGTCTGGTGGCCCCACCTCTCCGTGCTTGGGGGCTATAATAGGCTGCTCTGACCAAATATTACTGCACGGGTCCACTCTGGTAAAATTCAACAACTCATTTGACACCGCATTGGTGCCAACTGAAACTCACAGCTCAGAATTATGAATATAGTACACAGTTAAATAAATGCTAGCAAAACTCAGCTGAGCTGCTGGCCTTATGATGGCGTCCCTCTAAATATTTCAATAGCTTCTGGGAATTACACCACTTAATAATTCACTGTGTCTACAAGGACAACTTATACTGAATGGCACAAAATGCGCGTCTGAGCGCCGATAATATCTTCATCTAGGGCCCATCACTGCCTTTTCTTTTTTCAAATTCAAATATCCTACCACAAAGTCATTTCAGTCAGACCTCAGTCAAGTATGCCTTATTGTCTGTTGGTCCGTCCGTCTCTACTTGCGTTTCACAAAAAAAACACACTTGTTTTTTGAACCAACCCTGCCTTCCCCTACACAATTTCGCCTTTAAAGTTATTTTTAGCCACAATTCACCATCCCACCCCGTCTCTTCATTCCACTAGATGTTAGCACTTGCGTCTTCAAGGCCATAACTTTTTGAAAATTAGTGACATGTTTTATCTCAATGCAGACGTTCGCTGATATGAACAACACAGTCTTTTGTCAATATCTTTCGTATTATCTGTCCGTCTGTATAAATGAAAGCATATTATTTCACTGCTCAAGATGGGCCATCCGGCCAGCTAGGTTTTATATTCCTAACATTATTATTAAGAAAAGTTATTTTTCAAATATTTTCTAGAATTTTCTGGAATGCGCTCATCACTGCATTCAAATAAACGGGCTAAGTTATCGCAAAAGCGTCCAATAAATGACTGTGGCGTATAATATCCAAGGTCCCTTTTGTCGATTTCTTTACTTTATGTCAACTTGGGGGACGTGACTTTTTCCTCCTTTCCCCACCAATTTGCGTCCTTTTAGCATTGCTAGTTTCAAGCACGCGTTCAGTCAGATTTTTCCTTTTTGATCTCCGTTCTCATCCCGTTCCGTTTTGCCGTCAAGTCTAACAATTTAATTTCCATGGCGGGTGATGACCCGCGGCGTGGGCGATCATGTATTCTAGCAGCTTACGCATTAGTTTTTATCCCTACGTTGTATCATTGGAGATATTTTAACGTTGTATCATTGTTAATTTTGTGACATCTGCCAACTTCAAAATATTTGAAAATGTCACATTGGTATTCTGTTGAGGGTTACCCAGCTGTAGGATTCTAGGTCTTGAAAATTTTTTGCAGCCCATTTATTCAAATAATTGAAAGCTGTTTCATAGAACAAAGAAACGTTAGCATGAAACTTTTTCACATCCTCGTTTGGAAGTCTTCCATTTCCAGCTTTTTAAGGATTAGCTTAACTCTTGATGGCAAGAAACAGTCTTCCAGTTTGGACTTCAAAATAGTTTTCAACCTGTTGATACTGTCACCCGTGTGTTACCGGGGCCCGAAAGGGGAGCAAAGAATAGTAACACTGTCCCCTGCCAAGCATGTCGTAGAAGGCGACTAAGGAGGGTTGGGCATGGGGCCGGTTACCCCATCCTGTAAAAAAAAATTAAACCACAAAAAACTTCAACAAATATGGACAAGTCAAATATGGCACGTGACAGGAGGACTTGGCATGTGTTTGTTGAAGGCCTATGCTCCTTTGGGAGTGGAGGGTTATGAATGAATGAATGTTGATACTGTCAATGACTTCAAACACAGTGACCGTCTGTCCCTCAATTTTTTGCACTGCTTCGTGGAATGGAGAGGCCTGACTGTGAACAAAAACAAGCCATGCCTCAGATAGAGGATTTTCAAAGAATGTCTGTATAAAAACTAGGCATCTGTCTTGAGATTGAAAATATGATTTTAGGGGCAGGAACATCTGAAGAACCCTTTCAACAGCAGGCAGCAGAGCAAGCCACCTAGTCTGAGCATAACCTAAGATCATCTGGAAGTCTGTTTCCACAAACTGGCAAAACTCCTTGAATCTTTCAACTCGTACTGTGTATGATTTGAAGAGTAGATAAATTTTAGCAATAATCAGCTCGACATCAACAGGCAGTACATCTGCAGCTGTTTGAACAGTGTTGTGGAAAATATGATGTGCACACCCAACTCCTATAAGACCATGTCCAAGGTTTTCTTGCAGTTTTTTGAAAACAGTGTTCTGTCCTTTCCTTTCAGCACATCCAAAATTGGAATTTGTGTTGTCTGCGCATAATCCAACTACTTTCCTGTCTAAACCATTTTCAGTTATGCAGTCATTAAGAAAACTACTCATAATATCAGATGTTTCACCTGGCAATGACTTTAACTCTAATATTTTAATTTTCACTCCATTACTGTGATCAAAGTATCTGACAAGCAAAGGAAACATCTTGAATTCTTTGTGGTTGGATGCATCTGTCAGTACAGAAATAAATGTAGACTTTTCTAGGTCACACCTTAACTCATTTAGAATATGGGGTGCCAAGACATTTCGAATAATGGCTTCTGTTTTCGTACGTGCACATGCAAATTTTGGCTCTAAAGTAACCTGAAGTAATTTTGATGTGCAATCCATAGACCTGAAAGTAAGATTGTGTAGCACTGTATGGTATGCAAAGGCGCCTTCTATAGCAGCTAATTGCTCTTCTTGGTCACCAATTTTATCAGCTCTGAAGAAAGTGGTTAACGACGAGCTTGATGCAGCTGTAACGACGGCTCTCTTATGTTTCTCACTGCTTATGTGGTTCTTAATATCACCACGTCCACTATGGCTTATCGAAAACTCGGAGGCACATATATTGCATCGTACATTGAAGTTTGATGTACTCTTTTTAATAAACGGATATTCCTTTTGTAAATCTTCATTAAAACTGCATTTACGCTTTGGTACCATTTTCTTACAACAATAACAAAATATGCACAAATAGTTCACCGTTTAAATTAAATAAACGTATACCGTACGCAAAATCTTGGTACCTTACCACTACCTAAAATTTCAAATAACTGCGAATATCACACTGGAACTACAAAACTAATTCGCGGTCCTGACAACCTCTTGTGCTGTTTCGGCGCCAGTTTACTAATAATTAAAAATTCCCTCAAGTCAGCCACGGAATAATAATTTTTTTTTTTTATCTGTGAGATTTATGCCAAATTGGCAAATTCGTCCAAAACCGGGACAAATTGGCGTACCGGATTGCATCGAAAAAAAGTCGGGACAAATTATCAAAAATGGTCGAAAACCAGGACTGTCCCGGAAAAACCGGGACGTCTGGTCACCTTACTGTTCATGTATATACAGGGTGTCCATAAAAGATTGTACCCTTTTCCAAAAATTTATTCTCGGCCCCATGACGTGGTACGAGGATGCTTTCGAACACAAAAGTAAGATAATCTCTGCAAATTTTTAATCATACCTTACAAAGACTCAAAAAAGTGCGCATGTGCGCAGCAGGTATTTCAAGTGAAACTTTCGCAGTTGAGTTGCAATCAGTAATTGTTACATGTCTCTCAACACACTGATCAAGTAGGTGAAAAAAAAGAAATAGGTACATTCTTTTTTAGTCTTTGTACAGTATGCTTAAAAACTTGCAGAGATTATCTTACTTTTGTGATAGAAAGCATCCTCGTACCACATCATGGGGCCGAGAATAATTTTTTTTTGGAAAAGGGTACAATCTTTTATGGACATCCTGTATATGTATATTTTCGAAATCCAAATCATCCCCAGTATCCGAAACTAATGAAGCCGAAATCAGGCCCGGAAGAAGACAGTCGATAGGATGGTATTCCGATTTTGAGCTGTCTACTTCAGTTCCACCAATGAAACTGTTGTTATTTTGAGCTATCTACTTCAGTTCCACCAATGAAACTGTTGTTATTTTGAGCTATCTATTTCAGTTCCACCAATGAAACTGTTGTTATTTTGAGCTATCTACTTCAGTTCCACCAATGAAACTGTTGTTATCTTGGCGTCTACTTCAGTTCCACCAATGAAACTGTTGTTATTTTGGCGTCTACTTCAGTTTCACCAATAAAACTGTTGTTATTTTGGCGTCTACTTCAGTTCCACCAATGAAACTGTTGTTATTTTGGCGTCTGCTTCAGTTCCACCTATGAAACTGTTGTTATTTTGAGCTATCTACTTCAGTTCCACCAATGAAACTGTTGTTATTTTGGCGTCTACTTCAGTTCCACCAATAAAACTGTTGTTATTTTGGCGTCTACTTCAGTTCCCCCAATGAAACTGTTGTTATTTTGGCGTCTACTTCAGTTCCACCAATGAAACTGTTGTTATTTTGGCGTCTACTTCAGTTCCACCAATGAAACTGTTGTTATTTTGGCGTCTACTTCAGTTCCACCAATGAAACTGTTGTTATGTTGGCGTCTACTTCAGTTCCACCAATGAAACTGTTGTCATTTTGGCGTCTACTTCAGTTCCACCAATGAAACTGTTGTTATTTTGGCGTCTACTTCAGTTCCACCAATGAAACTGTTGTTATGTTGGCGTCTACTTCAGTTCCCCCAATGAAACTGTTGTTATTTTGGCGTCTACTTCAGTTCCACCAATGAAACTGTTGTTATTTTGGCGTCTACTTCAGTTCCACCAATGAAACTGTTGTTATGTTGGCGTCTACTTCAGTTCCACCAATGAAACTGTTGTTATGTTGGCGTCTACTTCAGTTCCACCAATGAAACTGTTGTGGCGTCTACTTCGACCGATCTTCTTCTGGTTTTCTTTGGCTCCCACCTTCTTTTTCCCTGTGGACTTCAGTCAAAGACATGTCTAGCCATATATGCGTACTATTCATCTCCAAATTATGTAATATAAAACGATTTAATTATATCCCCAGATTACACAACTGCGTCGACTACAACCAAAAACACCAGCATTGCTACAACCACAACCTCAACGACTACCGCCATTTCTGCGTCATCAGAGATGCAGCTTACCACTGCCACAACAAGTGATAGTGAAACAAATCCTAACTTTTACGAAACTACGACGCATATCGACATTACTGACGCCCACAACGTCGAAACCGCAACTCCTTCGTCGACTGTTGACCTTACATCATCGGCCTTGAAAATACCAACACTCGCTGTTGGCAATCCTTTGCCTGCGATTACAACTCTCGTCCCTCAGACAGCGAAGGACCCAGTTACCACTTCAACATTTAATCCATCAACGCGTTCTCTCCAGATTGTAACAGCAGGAAATTTACCACAGAAACCCCCAGTAAATGGAAGACTGTTGGGACAGTCAATCTATATCAGCATTTTCCTTCGGACTGCGCCATGCGTTGCCAAATCGTCTTTCTACAAATCTATACTAGCGAGGTAGGCAAAAATATAATCATCATAATCTTCCTTTAGCTCCCCACGGAGCATAGACCTTCAACAAACGTATGCCAAGTCTTTCTGTCCCGTGCCATCAACTTAAGGTCTTTCCATGTTGTCTTCATTTCTTTCATGTCCGTCTCAAATTTTCTTCTTCAAAATGTCCCTATACTCTCTTATCATGGGGTTTCTAGGACAAGAACTGCCTTGTAATACTTTCAGCTGGTTCCTCAGTGTGTGTCCTATGCTTCGGGACCTAAGACTCGTCAAAAGTGAGAAATGCAGTTAGCAACCCATAGCTAGACCTGTTCGCGTCAGGGTCAGTGAACCAGAGCTGACCAAGACCCTACTCCACCTCCACGTGGTGGTCCTGGAAACAGGCTGCATCACTGCAGTCTGGCTGCGTGAGTAGGGATCGAAGAGGGAAGGCTAACCCGGTCCCAAAAATGCCGTGCAGAAGTCGGATGTGTCGGCCGAAAGGCGCAAATATCGCAGCTTCGCTGTAAACGGACACAACGCAACCAACGTCCTTTTCAGCACGAACGAAGAAGGAGAAGAAGAAGTCCTATGCTTCGACAGTGTCTTCACCTAATCTCTTGGTCCACTGCAACTTTTTGTTTTCGTGTCACCACCTCCGCACTAGCGACTGAAACATAACAGGCATACGTAATAAGCATCTAATTCAGGTTTCTTAACCTTTTTTTTTTGTCTTTTGTGTGCCATGAACCCCTTTGATTTCCGATGAAGAATAGTGACCCCTTTGATTTCCGATGAAGAATAGTGACCCCTTTGATTTCCGATGAAGAATAGTGACCCCTTTGATTTCCGATGAAGAATAGTGACCCCTTTGATTTCCGATGAAGAATAGTTACCTCTTTGATTTTCGATAAGGCTATTGACACCCGCTTGGGAAAAACCGTGCATAAAAGCGTAATAAAGAAAACTTTACATTTTAAATTTTAGGTTATATACACGGACCGTCTATAATCCGTGGACCACAGGTTAAGAAACCCGGATCTATTGGCTGTTTAGCTGTCCTTAATTCCGAATATTTAAAGTTGGCTGTCTCTCTTTTCCGTGTCCTCCGTTGAAGCTTTACGAGTGTACATAGTTTCGATATTCTTTGTTCTGGACCAAGTTTATCGTCTGGCTCGCTCGCTTTATTTCCGCCCTTCTTTCTGGTGCTTTCCGGATGTCTCTGTCTTCTTGCTGCACATTATTTTGATACTATCTGGTCTCTCTCTCTCTCTCTCTCTCTCTCTCTCTCTCTCTCTCTCTCTCTCTCTCTCTCTCTCTCTCTCTCTCTCTCTCTCCCCCTCTCTGTGTTCTTCGTTTTAAACATGGCTGGGTATAGAGGGTCTTCGATATACAACTAGGTCGCGATTAGTGCGAATTCGAACAGTGCGAATTCAATTTAGTGCAAATTAGTAATTGATACCCGGATCACATTTAATGCGAACCAAAATTTAATTAATACGAGTTTTGTTTTTTTTTCTCCAAATTCTTCAAATCGTGCGCAAAAATGACAAGTGAGTCGAGTTTTTAAACAAGCGTTTTGCATGCCGATATATCAGTCTGTGCTTGCCTATCGTCGCGTGTGGATATGCTGCTGCCTGTTGCACCATATTTACCATATAGAGTTGTGTTATTATTTTTTCTTTAAAGTCCCTTTAACAAAATGGAGAAAAGGAAGAATACTTCAGATGGAAACACTGCAAAATAAGAAGCGGCTTGTTATTACATTAGAATACATTAAAAATTCGATGCGACTGAGCGGCATGCACGTGGTCATAGTAACTTTTACTATGGAAGAAAAAGAGAAGCCGGAATGCCTGAATCCACAGTACGGAATATTATAAAACACGCAGAAGAGATACCAGCGTATGTATGAAGATTTAAAGAACGAGAAGACAGTTCAGTCTACGCTGCTAAAATATTTTAAAAGACAATAATAACGTTTTCGTCATATCGTCAGGTACGATATTCTGTAATTTTTAAATTTTGCTTTCTTGTTTTACTCTATAACTTTGTTTGTGATATACTTGAATCACATACATTTTCCTTATTCTGTGCTGTTATATTACCTTAATAAATGGATTTTAAAAAAATTAACACTTATGTTAACATTTTCATTGCACATTTTCATTGGGCTGGAACGAATTATCATATTTTACATATAATTATAACTTCGAATAGTGAGAATTCGAATTATCCGACCACTTCACGGGATTCATTATTCGCACTAATCGCGACCTAGCTATACGTCGTTTCGTATACACGTCGCTGATTAATTATGGACGGTAAACTCTATATACACCGTATATATTTACACTTACGTCGCTGTAACAATAACGTTCCTGTTTATTTCCATCGAATCTTCCCTTTCACCTTCTGTATTTTCAGCTACAGTTCCAGCAACTTCAAGTGCTGAGGAAAAGCAATTTGTAATGGGAAGAATATAAAAAAATTGTTTTTATGTTTTGTTAATAATTTCAGTGTATTTTCTAAATATTATTAATTAAAATAAAATATGCTGCTTTATAGTTTCTTCAGTCAATACCCTTTAGCTTCCCAAGGAGCATAGGTCTTCAACAAACACATGCCAAGTCTTCCTGTCCTGTGCCATCCGCTCAATTCTTTCCATGTTTTCCTCATCTTTTCACCTCTGTTTCCAGTTCTCTTCTCCGTGTGTTTTTTGGTCTACCTCTGCCTCTCTTTCCCTGTGGATTCCAGAACAAGGACTGCCTTGTAATGATATCAACAGGTTTCCTCAATGTGTGTCCTATCCATCGCCAGCGTCTTCTTCTCAACTCTTGTTCCACTGACACTTGTCTGGTTCTTGTCATCAGTTCCACATTTGTGACTTTGTCGTACCATTTCAGTCCTTCTATTCTACGCAAGCACCCGTTTATAAAAGTCTGTAGCTTTTTGGTTGTTGTTTTTGTTGTTCTCCATGTCTCAGAGCCATACAATAGGACTGACTTGACATTTGAGTTGAAGATTCTTATTTTTGTGTTGGACTTGATTTCTCTTGTTTTCCATGTTTCCCAATGCAATGAAAGCTCCTCTTGCTTTTTGTATTCTTATTTTGATATCACTGTCTGTCCCTCCAACTTTGTCTATATTACTTCCAAGATATGTGTACGATTCTACATCTTTTAGTGGTGTTTCTTCAAGTTCAACTTTGTTATCATTTCTTGCATTTATTCTCATAATCTTTGTCTTTTCCCTGTGTATTTTCAGGCCCACTTGTTGTGACCTCTCATCGAGAATTTTCATTTTCTCTTGCATCTGATTATGGTTATGGGACAGAAGAGCCAAGTCATCTGCAAAATCCAGATCATCAAGCCGTTTAGTCAGATTCCACTGGATTCCATTTCTGTTGTGTGATGTCGATGTTTTCATAACCCAATTTATTGCTAGTAAGAAAAG
The DNA here is from genome assembly GCA_024509875.1 of Oreohelix idahoensis. NCBI lineage: Eukaryota > Metazoa > Mollusca > Gastropoda > Stylommatophora > Oreohelicidae > Oreohelix > Oreohelix idahoensis. Next base: position 153,890 of record JAMPIV010009810.1, on the reverse strand, counting down.
AAATGGAGACAAGAGGCATCCCTGTCTCACTCCCGTTCTAATCCTAAACGGTTCTGTAAGTTGTCCTTCATGAAGAACTCTGCATGTCATGTCTTCATAGGTCTTATTTATTACGTTAATGATCTTCATGGGAACTCCATAATGCCTCATCAATTTCCAAAGCGATTCTCTGTCTACACTGTCAATTGCCTTTTCACAGTCCACGAATCCGATGGATAGCGGTGAATTCCATTCCAGACTTTCTTCAACTATTATTCTCAATGTGGCTATCTGGTCTGTACATGATCTATTTTGTCGAAGACCTGCTCGTAAATGTCCCTTCTTAGGCAACTTGACCAGATAACCTTCCTTCCATTCTGCTGGTATTTCCTCTCTCTCCCAGACTTTGCCAAGTAGTTTGTATAATATCTCTGTAGAGGTATCAATATCTGTTTTGATGGCCTCTGCTGCAATGCAATCTGGACCAGCTGCTTTTCCATCTTTCAGAAGCTTTATGGCTTTCTTTATTTCTTCTCTACTTTGTCGTTCACAGCTGATTTGTAGTTCCTCTTCTGCTGGCTGGATGTCTGGGGGATTAGTTGGAGATGGTCTATTGAGAAGTTCCTCAAAATGTTCTGTCCATCTCTTTATTTGTTCTTGTATATTACTAAGCAATTTTCCATTCTTATCTTTTATGAGGCCATTTGCTTGCTTATATTTCCCTGTTAGCTTATTTGTGTTGTTGTACAGGTCCCTCATATTTCCTTTGGCTGCAGCCTCCTCTGCTTCCCTTGCCAAATCATCAATATATTTCATCTTGTCTCTTTTGATGTTTCTTCTTACTTCTTTGTTTGCTTCTATGTACACTTCATGAGCCTTGGCTTTGGAGCTTCTGTTTAAATCTGCTTTCTTGTTTTTCCTGTCTTCTATCTTACTAATGGTTTCTGTTGTTATCCATGCTTTGTGCTGATGTTCTCTTTTTCTCAGTAAATCTTTACATGTCTCGTTCGATATATCTTTTACTTGTTGCCAGTGGTCTTCCGTATCTGTTTCATCTTCCAGCTGTTGGAGTACATGGTATTTGTTGGATACTGAGATTGAAAATTTTTCTCTTATTTCCTGATTTCTTAGATATCCCACATTATACTGTTGTCTATAGCTATATGCTGTTGTAAATTTCTTGAGTTTTAATTTTGTTTTGTATTATAGTTTAGTGTACACTAAAATACGTATTTTCTATTCAAATGCCTATACACTTCCATATAAATTCGAATTTTTTAGGTGGTCTGGAACGTATCTCCCACATAATACATTAGTTCAATGGGAAATCAATGTTCGATATACGTCGTTTCGTTATAAGTCGTGTGTTTTGGGAACATAACAACAACGTATATCGAGGACACCCTGTGTGTATGTATATATATATATATATATAATACACAGATGTATGCTTCAGGCAGTCCTGAGAAATAAAAAAGTATTTTATTTCTGAGTGCGTGAAACATACCTTTGCGTATATTATTTATTTACTGTTTACAGGCCTCGTGTTTCCCCTCCTTATGTGTTTATATATTTTTGTCCTTCATTCTAGTGCTACCTGGTTGCCTGTGTGTCTTTCTTTTTTCATTCCCCCCAGCTCGCATTTTTTTCAAATTCGCGATCACAACGTATTATTGCTCTTATCTCTTCATCTGTTGCCCTGTCTTCAGTTTACATTTTGCTTCATCCTTCTTTGACAAGTTTAACTACCTACTCATTTCCACAAATTTTGCAGTGAGCGGGAATCCACTGTAATTTCAACTTGTTGAACTTATAATGCGGGAGGTTTTAGGAGCTAGGTGCAAAAAAATAGTTCAGCAATTGTAAAACTTGTAAGTACTCACAAGTTCGTACAGACGCCGTGGTTCAGACAACCACGACCTCAGTCAGGTATAAAGTGCAGCATTGTTTCCATAGTCCCAATCTCTCCAGCAGAGACCTTTGACCTTTCGGGTCACAGAAAACATCCTCACTTTCCTTTGTGTTCCCTACGGAGCAGGCAACAACCACTGCAGCTGGTCCCCTTACATGAAAACTGCACCAAGCATTCACATGTTCTAGTAGCGGTGATCTCAGAGGCAATTTGTGTTACATGATGAGGTTGCCAGCCGTGAGTTAGTTGCCGTGAACGACACGCTTAAGGGTGTTGTAATCCTGTCCTTTCCTCGTCTCCTCAGATACCGCCAAGAACCACAAGGGACACCACTTGAACATAGCTGATGATTTAACAAAAATACTTCTTTGATGGTTGTCTACCCTGTTTTAAGAATTATTTCTTCCCAGAGTGCCAAGGTGCATGGCACAGGCAATCATTTCTCCCCACAACCCGTGGTCGGTGATGTTACTTAAGAGTTCTGTTAGTGACTTCCTCCCATGCCAAATGTTACTTAAGAGTTCTGTTAGTGACTTCCTCGCATGCCAAATTTTACTTAAGAGTTCTGTTAGTGACTTCCTCCCATGCCAAATGTTACTTCTGAGTTCTGTTAGTAACTTCCTCCCATGCCAAATGTTACTTAAGAGTTCTGTTAGTGACTTCCTCCCATGCCAAATGTTACTTAAGAGTTCTGTTAATGACTTCCTCGCATGCCAAATTTTACTTAAGAGTTCTGTTAGTGACTTCCTCCCATGCCAAATGTTACTTAAGAGTTCTGTTAGTGACTTCCTCCCATGCCAAATGTTACTTAAGAGTTCTGTTAGTGACTTCCTCCCATGCCAAATGTTACGTAAGAGTTCTGTTAGTAACTTCCTCCCATGCCAAATGTTACTTAAGAGTTCTGTTAGTGACTTCCTCACATGCCAAATTGTACTTAAGAGTTCTGTTAGTAACTTCCTCCCATGCCAAATGTTACTTAAGAGTTCTGTTAGTGACTTCCTCCCATGCCAAATGTTACTTAAGAGTTCTGTTAGTGACTTCCTCCCATGCCAAATGTTACTTAAGAATTCTGTTAGTGACTTCCTCCCATGCCAAATGTTACTTAAGAGTTCTGTTAGTGACTTCCTCCCATGCCAAATGTTACGTAAGAGTTCTGTTAGTAACTTCCTCCCATGCCAAATGTTACTTAAGAGTTCTGTTAGTGACTTCCTCACATGCCAAATTGTACTTAAGAGTTCTGTTAGTAACTTCCTCCCATGCCAAATGTTACTTAAGAGTTCTGTTAGTGACTTCCTCCCATGCCAAATGTTACTTAAGAGTTCTGTTAGTGACTTCCTCCCATGCCAAATGTTACTTAAGAGTTCTGTTAGTGACTTCCTCCCATGCCAAATGTTACTTAAGAGTTCTGTTCATGACATCTGCCCATGCTAAACTGTCAGTTCATCTTTCTCTCTCTTCCTTTGTTGCTTCATATCTCAATTATTTCAGTTATAATGTCTCCATTTTTCTTTGTCTCAAAACGTATCCAATAAACATTGATCGCCTGCGTAAGGTTGCAATGATTTTTCTCTTTTCCCCAGCCTCCCTCGGGACCTTATTCCTAGTATTTTCATCATTCTTTCAAGAAACCACATCTCTTTATTCGTTTACTCATGCTCATGCTTCGCTTCCTTAAAAGAGTACTGATTAACTGTAGCACCAGTGAACCCTTTTCATGCTTTCTCTGATAATGCTTTATTCTAAGTGGACATAAATGATAAACTCATTAAGCACTGAAGTAATTAATTTGATAAGTGCTGCTTTTATAGCTACAGGGTGTCCCACAAGTATGGAGTAATAGTGGGACAAACATAATATGGCATTAAATAATTAGCCCCCCTCTGTCATAACTGACTATGGGAATGCGCCCCTGGGGTGATAGCCCTAGCTGTTTTTTTTTTACCTGGTATTTCTTTCAGCGTGTTCTTTTCAGGTTCTGCGTTTTGTGAAAGCTTCTTTTTGCCCACTCTGAGGATGGCGCTGTTGGGAGAATCGCCACCTGGTGCGATCGACAGCTTCATCCTCCCAGGTTGCTGGATTTATATCCAGTGCCTTCAGGTCTGTCTTGCAGACATCTTTAAAACTCAGCTGCAGTCGCCCGGATGTTCTTTTGCCAGCTGCCCATAGAAAATATATTTGGGAATGCAACCATCTTCCATGGCCAAACCAGCGTAGTCTGCGCTGTCTAAGCACATGCTTTGAAGGCCAGCACGTGACAGCATGCTCTCTTGAAGGAGTAAACAAGTGTTATTTTCCCTATGATTACAGAGTTACCAGGTTCTGGGATCAAAACCTGGTAGCCTCATTCTCGTCTACCCAGCTGTAAATGGGTACCTAACTCTGCTCTTGAGTTAGGGAAGGCAAAGACAGCGAGAAAGGCCACCGGTCACCCCATCTCATAAATCTGGACCTAGTATGGTGAGGTCTCTAACTCCTCACTCCCTAAGGCAGTTTCTGCCATGGGAATACCTTTACCTTTTATGATTCCAGACTTTTGACACCCTGGAGAAATACACACTTAAAGCGATATGTATATAATAAAAAAATACGTTACTGTATGTAAAAGTATCTAAAATGATCAAATAACTAACCAGACCACAAGGTACAAGGTATTTTATATTTGCACGTGCACCCTAACATAACTGACAAACCCTGATTCTAGGCTGAACGGTGTGCACCTCGCCAATATTTTTATTAAAACTAAAAATGCTTCTGTTTTTTTTTTTCGAGAAATAAACAAACAAACAAAATAGATGCTACAACTTTTTAACCTACCCTCGCATAATAAAATAAGAATGTTTTTATTATCATTTCAGATCAAAAACTGAGTGTGCGTGTCATTGTAATCGTGACCTTCAGTGCTGGTACTTCCAGGTCAAAGGTCAAGAGTGCTTCATGTATCTTCTTTCGTTGCCGCCTTGCAATGTAAACATTTACAAATACATTGGATAATCTGTATGATTAATATGTTTCTAATATATGGCTGAAATGAAGAACGGTAACCTCCATAAGAACACTGCAATTCGTTCCGCACAGAATATGAGTCTCTTAGAAATAACTCACTCCTAGTCTGTGCGGAACGAATCTTCTTCTTCTTTGTTCACCCTCAGATGTCAACTTGAATATGTTCAAAGAAAGCAGTGGTCAGCCTGAGGCTGTTGATATCTCCGTAGATTTTCTCCAGGAATGGTACTGGTGATGGCCATATGCGTTTTCTCTGTTCCTCATATGTTGGGCACCTTTGAAGCAGATGTTCGGCAGTCATTTTATCGATGCCACAGTCACACTCATCAGTAGTTCCTATCTTTAATTTGTTGAATAGATGGTATCTCAAACTGTTATGACCTGTGCGAAGTCTGAAGATTACCACTTGTTCACTTCTGCTGAGCTGGTAATATGGATCATATTTTTGATGGCCTGGATGCTCTGCTTCCCACTTGTGCCTGTACCTGCGCTTGATAAAACTCTTGGCCTCCTCATAAGTTATATTTGTGTCAAGTTGAAGATGCTTTCCCCCTTCCATTGCCAATCTGTCAGCCTCTTCATTTCCAGGGATGTTGCAGTGAGAAGGGATCCACTGTATCACGACTCTTTTGTATTACTGACATAGTCTGTGAAGTGTTACTCTTAGGTCATCCAGTTCAGCATTACTTTGACTTTTCAGCGTTATAATTACTTACAGAGCATCTGAGAAGATAGCTACTGGTCTCTCTGCTTTCTTCTGTCATTAGGATTTCTGATGCAGTTTTTAAGGCCTCTGCCTCTGCTCTGAAGTTACTTAAAAATTCCCGTTGCGACAACTATCTTTTTTGTGTGTGCCATTCTTAAGCTCAGGAAGACTCCTCCACCCCCATCTTCTGTTGCATTAGTTGCTGATCCATCTGTATATGCATGGATCCAGGTGTTGCTTGGGTAATGTTTCTCTATATATTTTGTGGTTAGGACTCTTTCTGTTTCACTTTGACTGTTCTTTCTCTCAATACCAGGAACGTTTCCTATCATTTCAGGGAAGCATTGTTGTTTCCAAATTGGTAGCTTGTGTGCAGTACATATGGGCGTTACTGTTGATATTGCGTTTATGGGGTCTGCTCTCTTCTTTGTTTTGACTGTCTCTACAAAGTTGCTTCGCTTCAGTCTTCCCCTTCAAAATCCATTTATTCTCTGGTGCATTGGGTGGTCTATCAGCCTCCTGAATTTCCTGGCTTGTTGCTGGGCTCTGCTATCTCTTCTATCATCCATCTTTTCCATCTCTTCAATGGGTGTTGACTTCATGCCCCCTGTTATGATTCTCAATGCTTGGTTTTGGGTTCTGTTTATTTTGACAAAGTTCGACTTAGCTACCGTTGACCATGCTGCAATGCCATATTCTAAGACTGGTCTCACTCGCCCAGTATATAGCTTCTTTAGTACTCTCTCGTCTGCTCCCCAACCCGTGCCAGCAAGTTTTTTCATGATTGCCATTTGTGGTGAAGTGGGATGTTATAAATATTTATAGGGGACTTAGTGTACTGACTGAGATCAGCTGTGAAGGTATCTATATCTAATAAGAGTAGTGTATTATAGATAACCTTACTTGCTGCCACATATGTATACCTCAGTCAGAATTATTCTGGAATAGTGTGATGACTACGTTATATGTCTAGGGTATGTGTATGATGAAGTGTAAGTCATAACAACAACAGACAGATAAACAATTTAATTTATTCCACCACACTTGACAACACTGTGACACTCACATACATAAAACACTCTACGAGGATATCTTAAAGGAGTCACTGATAACTTTTCAAATAACAATATGTATTCAGTGCTGTCATGAATGTATATGTGTCCTGATTCAAATACAAAGGGAACCAGGAATCACAATCAATTTTAATTACAAGTTATATGTACAGAATTTATTAATATGAATCTTGTAGTGACATATATTATTAATAGTATCCTATGTGTGTCAGTTGTGTAGTAGTAATATGAGGTAATACTGGTTTTGTTTTGTTCAAGCTCTGTTGGTATTTGTCATCATGACTTCAATAGTTTGCTTCTATTGGAACTAGTATTGGAGATGTTCTCAGTTCCTGGTATTAAAACAATTAAATTCCCCTCTTAATTTTATTTTACAATGTCATTTTAAGATGGGGGTACATAATGTTGAGCTCCATGGCCACACTCTCTTATCTTTCGTGATGACTGCAGTAAAAGACTCCTCTGCTCGATTACTTTAATGAGTTCTGGAGCCACCCCACTGGTTGCTATATGGACCAAGGAGTATGCTGTCCACCTCTGGCTTCAGCAAAGCTCTGACCAGGTGCTGCTCAATAACTTTAAGACCACGGTCCCTGAAACAAGAAGGTTGTACCTTCTACGTCAGAACTAATTTATACTCTATTTCTACACTGAGCACAATACATCACAAACATTGAGTTCAGAGCGTTAGGCCAACTGTCAGCTTCATCTGAAATACTTTATACCAGTATTTCCCTCCCTAATGGTTACTACGCCTCTGCAATTCCAGCATTATTTCTTTCTAGTCAATAATCTAGATATCAGTGTACTGTTTGGCCATTCCATGCAGTTTTACTTTCCTCCGACACCTTCTGTTCAGGCTGGAGCACTATAGGCTTTACATCATGTTCGCTACTGAACTACACATATATACAGACATAAATTATCAATTTACATTCAATTTTCATTAAAAGATATTGAATATTTCAAGCTTACCACAATTCATGGAAATAATAAACAGTTTCGTTGACTGGCAATGAATATGCACAAATTCCGATCTGCCGATGTTCCAGGCTTTATTTTATAAAAAATATACACTGGTCCTCAACGCACTGCTTCTTAGTAGGTTTATTACAAGATGTGGCAAGGAACAGACGCTCTGAATTGAGTATATTCGCAGCTCTACCCAATCAAACCATGTCTACACATCTTTTCAAAAAAAAATACCCCTTTTCACGTTTCCCCTGACAACACAAGATAGTATTTATAGCCCGACCAATCGTGTTTAGTCTTACATTTGTTGCGCTCCAATCAAATAGGAGTTAACATGGTAGGCTATTTCCGTAACGTAATGTTTTTTTCAAACACGTTATAAAAAAATTTTATGAGCAGAAATGATTTCATGCTGTCAGGCACCCCCACTATTTTATTTTGGCCATAACTTGGTAATTCCTAGACTATTTGCGTAACGTTTTACATATTCTTTGTCAGCAAACCCTAAGGAACCCAAATATACGAATTTAATGGAGCCCATATGCATTTTCTTCTAGGATAGTCGTGCTGTTACTACCTTCTCACTTCCAAACTTGAGGGTGTCTGGGTACTGTCATGTTTTCAAACGTAAACCGGTATAATGTCATAATTCCCAATAAGCGTTTTTTCAGGATTTTAAAACCTAACTCTGGTATGGGTAGTGAATTTTATCACTGTCGATTTGAAATAAAGTTAGTGCATGTGGCCTTACACGCGTGATGGCAGCAATTGTGTATCGCGCGACGCGTGTTTAGTGTTGCATGAGTCCTTGCTTTCTGCCTCTCCCTTCTCTCTATCCTTTAGTCCATCTGTCTTTTAGTTACGCCGTGTATAAAATGGAATGAATGAAATATTAAATTTAGGTCATTGATCAGCTTGCGTATCTCAAGGTTTTTCCAAGAAATACAGTACACGTTTCATTGAAGAAAGCGGGTAATAATACAGTAGGCTTTTACTATCAACGTGAAAGCGTTACAATTTGCAGACGCAGTAGAAAACAAGGGGGATTTCGAGTACAGTCATTGTGACAGCACTGTTCTTTACCATTCTTCTTTCCTTTTATTAAATTTTTTTTTTTGGCTTTGCATTTACCTTTTAATTTATATATGTGTATTTAGAATTTCACGACAAATCCTCCCCTCTTAAAACAGACGTTATACGTCAGTCTATAATTCTACATACACATAGAGAAATGTATGTCTATGCCTGGTGATTTCTTTGATTTTCACCGCACGGATGGCGGCTTAAAAAATCTGCATCAACGTTTCTCTAATTTTATTTTGCTCATGGATTAATGCAGGTGGGTCAAGTCAAAGTAAGCACTACTGACGAAGGTTGCCTCAGACCTCTGCAATCCAAGAATCCATTTCAGATATGTTACTGTACAGCTGCAAGTGTTACTGCTTGTCTTACTACTGCTTAGCAATCAATATTCACCATTTTCTCTTCGCTGAGTCTGCTCAACGACATGTCCCGAGAATATTAGATGTTCCTCAATTTGTACGTTATGAGGAGTTGATCTATATGGTGCTATCTGGGTTGTGGAGGGGATCCAATAATTTCCGGATCAGCCTTAATAAACACTCGGACTATCCTCAATTCAAAAGGTAACAATGGAGACACTCTGCTCCTCCGAAATGTTCACAGCCAACAATTTGTCTGATCACAGGTGGGATTGAATGTGGAAACACCCTTCTAATAATATATTTATAATGTTCTATAATGTGCCGCTCAAATGGAGGCTATATTCACCAACTATAGTTTCGCCTACCGACAATCTGGAGAATTAAGATAATATGTGGGGAAATGAGTTTCTGCATCAGAAATCAATTCGCCCTTAGCATTGCTATAAGATGTGTGGGTTATCTCCATCCAGGGTCCGATCAATAATTTCCCTTGGACGGTGTGGGGTCGGGTGACTACCAATGTCACCAGAGCCCTTTTAATGCTAAGTTAATAGCCATAGTGTGAAGCGCTGTGAGCATTTCCCGAATCGCTCACTCGTCCACTGCCCACTGTTCTTATGTTAACAATTTGTTTCGGTTTTAACCTAGGCGGATCATCTTCAATGTCAATGTCAGCCAGCTCCCTAAATGCGGCTTCAAACTGTTCCTGGGTTGACTGGTCTGAATTTCTATTTTCTCTGGATGCCTTTCTCAGAGTTGCGAATCTAAATATTTTTTGGTGAACACTGTTGGGGGAAAGGGGGATACCTATCCTCTATGTCAACCTTATTATTGTTATTTTCCTTGTTAATGTTAGGCCCATATGTTTCAGTATGCTTGGCTGGCATCTGATTATGATTTTCCCAACTTGGGGACTGTACCTTGCTACATTTTTCACAGGCCCTCACAAATTGTGAAATATCAGCAGCTACTTGGGGCCAATAGAATTTTTCTGATGTCCTTTGACGGGTAGTCCCATTTCTCTGGTGTCCACCGTCTGGTACAACATGTGATTTTGCCATCACTTCTTGTCTGTAGGGAGTTGGGAGTACCAACTGTCCATATCCTTTGGGTCCGGCTCCCGCCTTCCTGTGGAGCAGTCCATCTCTCAAGTAAAATTGTCCTTTCTTAGGGTGTGCATGGCTGTTTAGCAATTTGTCAAAGCAAGGTTTTAATGATTTGTCCTTTGCCTGGGCCTTTCTCATCTGTTTATCAGAAAAGGTTAATGGGGGTTCCTCCTCCTTTCTACTAGGGGTCGACCTGACCTGGAGCGTGGCCATTACCACAGGTTTTACAGGGCTTCCTAGAAAAACATATTTACTTCCTAACACCAGCGGGTAATTAGGATCGTCACACACGGCTGCTCTAATCACTCCTTCCACGTACCTTGTCTCTACATTGATCTCGGCTACGGGAAGTGTCATGGTGGATATTCCTTTTACGGCCCCTTGTATCTCCACTTTCTCTGTGGTATACTGTTCAGGGTGCACTAGGGTTGCACTCACAACTGAGTCATATTCTAAACCTGAATCGTAAAGGCACCTAACCTTGGCCCCATTACATGTCACTTCTTCACAGATGGGGGGATGTTGAAGATTTATATGATTCTCTGTCAGTTTCTTCTTCCCCTTGTCCACTGTTATCATGCATGCCGCGTGATATGGAGGAACCTTCCTACCACATTCACTAGTATTATGATTATGCATCCTGCATATTTGACAATATTTTCCTTCCTGTCTGAAGGGTTTCCTGTTATCATATTTCCTTTCATTGAATTGTGGGGTTTTATTTTTATAGTCATTTCGTGGCCTATCAAACTGGTGCTTACCTTTGTTTTGATCTCTATGATCAAATTCATTAAAGTTTTGTGGTGCCTGATAATTGTCTACCTGCCTCTTCTTATTACCTGTTACTTCTGCCTGAGCTGCTTGATACCTTTCAGCAACATTTAGCAACTCACCCAGCCTCTCTGCACCTTGTTCCATGAGAAACTTTCTCAGGTCTGGAGCCATGGACTCTCTTAATTGCTCTATAAGGACCATTTCCTTAAGATCTTGGGTTTTCCCCAGAGAAGTCCATTTCTCCAAGTATGTCTCTATTCGTGCAGAGAACTGGTGATATGTTTCACCTGACAGTAGTTTAGCATTCCTAAATTTTTTCCTATAAAATTCTGTGTTCTTTTCATATCTTAACAAAAGAGCCTGCTTTAGCATGTCATAATTTTCCTGATCACTTCTGCTCATTTTTGCAAAAACTTCATAAGCTGCCCCACGAAGTCCCTGAGATAACTTTAAGCTCCACCTTTCTCTCTCTAACCCATATGTGGTAGCTAATAGTTCATACCTATTTAGATAGCTCTCTATATCATCGTCTTTCTCAACAAAATGATCTAAATGAAAATTCATAGCTGAGGTTGAGGCTCCCTGGCTAGCAGTGGCATCAGAGGCAAAGGGGCTGGCACCATTTTCAGGAGCATGGCCTTGAAACTCAAACTCCCTTAGTCGTAACTCATGTTCCCTTTGTAATCTCTTCTCCTCCTTTTCTGCTTCCCTCTCTGCAGTCAATCTTCTTTCTTCTGCTTCCCTTTCTGCAGCTAATTTCTTCTCTTCCCTTTCTGCAGCTAATTTCTTGTCTTCTCTTTCTGCCTCCAATTTCTTAGCCTCTTTGTCAGCCTCAATCTGCAACCTCTTAGCCTCAGCCTCCAATTTTCTTTCGGCCTCTTTTTCTAATCTTCTTTCTTCCCGTTCAATATATTTGTCACATTCAGCAGTGACATAAGAAATCATAATTTGCCCGTCCATTCCTAACTCTTTCGCAGTCTGTACAGCAGCAGATCGAAATTTTGCCAGGTCGGCCATTGTCTAACAGATAAATGTCTAAAATATGTAACTAAACAATTTTATCTATGACTAATTAACTCAGGACAACACAGGCACTGTGAGCTCAACCTTATTTATTTTCACCCAAGGATACCTTTTAATTCTTATTATTCCCTGAAGTGAATTACCCCCAATATTTGTAATAGGGAAAGATTCAAAATCCCGAGAGCGAGACCCCAATATATGTGGTGAAGTGGGATGTTATAAATATTTATAGGGGACTTAGTGTACTGACTGAGATCAGCTGTGAAGGTATCTATGTCTAATAAGAGTAGTGTATTATAGATAACCTTACTTGCTGCCACATATGTATACCTCAGTCAGAATTATTCTGGAATAGTGTGATGACTACGTTATATGTCTAGGGTATGTGTATGATGAAGTGTAAGTCATAACAACAACAGACAGATAAACAATTTAATTTATTCCACCACACTTGACAACACTGTGACACTCACATACATAAAACACTCTACGAGGATATCTTAAAGGAGTCACTGATAACTTTTCAAATAACAATATGTATTCAGTGCTGTCATGAATGTATATGTGTCCTGATTCAAATACAAAGGGAACCAGGAATCACAATCAATTTTAATTACAAGTTATATGTACAGAATTTATTAATATGAATCTTGTAGTGACATATATTATTAATAGTATCCTATGTGTGTCAGTTGTGTAGTAGTAATATGAGGTAATACTGGTTTTGTTTTGTTCAAGCTCTGTTGGTATTTGTCATCATGACTTCAATAGTTTGTTTCTATTGGAACTAGTATTGGAGATGTTCTCAGTTCCTGGTATTAAAACAATTAAATTCCCCTCTTAATTTTATTTTACAATGTCATTTTAAGATGGGGGTACATAATGTTGAGCTCCATGGCCACACTCTCTTATCTTTCGTGATGACTGCAGTAAAAGACTCCTCTGCTCGATTACTTTAATGAGTTCTGGAGCCACCCCACTGGTTGCTATATGGACCAAGGAGTATGCTGTCCACCTCTGGCTTCAGCAAAGCTCTGACCAGGTGCTGCTCAATAACTTTAAGACCACGGTCCCTGAAACAAGAAGGTTGTACCTTCTACGTCAGAACTAATTTATACTCTATTTCTACACTGAGCACAATACATCACAAACATTGAGTTCAGAGCGTTAGGCCAACTGTCAGCTTCATCTGAAATACTTTATACCAGTATTTCCCTCCCTAATGGTTACTACGCCTCTGCAATTCCAGCATTATTTCTTTCTAGTCAATAATCTAGATATCAGTGTACTGTTTGGCCATTCCATGCAGTTTTACTTTCCTCCGACACCTTCTGTTCAGGCTGGAGCACTATAGGCTTTACATCATGTTCGCTACTGAACTACACATATATACAGACATAAATTATCAATTTACATTCAATTTTCATTAAAAGATATTGAATATTTCAAGCTTACCACAATTCATGGAAATAATAAACAGTTTCGTTGACTGGCAATGAATATGCACAAATTCCGATCTGCCGATGTTCCAGGCTTTATTTTATAAAAAATATACACTGGTGCTCAACGCACTGCTTCTTAGTAGGTTTATTACAAGATGTGGCAAGGAACAGACGCTCTGAATTGAGTATATTCGCAGCTCTACCCAATCAAACCATGTCTACACATCTTTTCAAAAAAAAAATACCCCTTTTCACGTTTCCCCTGACAACACAAGATAGTATTTATAGCCCGACCAATCGTGTTTAGTCTTACATTTGTTGCGCTCCAATCAAATAGGAGTTAACATGGGAGGCTATTTCCGTAACGTAATGTTTTTTCAAACACGTTATAAAAAATTTTTATGAGCAGAAATGATTTCATGCTGTCAGGCACCCCCACTATTTTATTTTGGCCATAACTTGGTAATTCCTAGACTATTTGCGTAACGTTTTACATATTCTTTGTCAGCAAACCCTAAGGAACCCAAATATACGAATTTAATGGAGCCCATATGCATTTTCTTCTAGGATAGTCGTGCTGTTACTACCTTCTCACTTCCAAACTTGAGGGTGTCTGGGTACTGTCATGTTTTCAAACGTAAACCGGTATAATGTCATAATTCCCAATAAGCGTTTTTCAGGATTTTAAAACCTAACTCTGGTATGGGTAGTGAATTTTATCACTGTCGATTTGAAATAAAGTTAGTGCATGTGGCCTTACACGCGTGATGGCAGCAATTGTGTATCGCGCGACGCGTGTTTAGTGTTGCATGAGTCCTTGCTTTCTGCCTCTCCCTTCTCTCTATCCTTTAGTCCATCTGTCTTTTAGTTACGCCGTGTATAAAATGGAATGAATGAAATATTAAATTTAGGTCATTGATCAGCTTGCGTATCTCAAGGTTTTTCCAAGAAATACAGTACACGTTTCATTGAAGAAAGCGGGTAATAATACAGTAGGCTTTTACTATCAACGTGAAAGCGTTACAATTTGCAGACGCAGTAGAAAACAAGGGGGATTTCGAGTACAGTCATTGTGACAGCACTGTTCTTTACCATTCTTCTTTCCTTTTATTAAATTTATTTTTTTGGCTTTGCATTTACCTTTTAATTTATATATGTGTATTTAGAATTTCACGACACCATTCTCTGCCTTGCTCTTGTCCTGTTTCTTTCAATCTGGGTTTTCCAAGTCAAGCGGCGATCAAAGGTAATGCCTAGGTAGTTTGGGTTTTCTTCCAGATGTAGATTGTTCCCATTTAGCACCAATTTGGAGCTCTGTTGTTTTTTTTTTGAGAGAGAAAACACTGTGTATGATGTTTTCCCTTCATTTATCTTTGCTAGCCATGCCTTGGCCCACTCCTCCAATGATGTTAGGGCTTGCTGCATCCAAATGCTTGCCGTAGTGATATATTCTTCTGAGATCCACAGAGCTAAGTCATCTGCAAAGGAGGCATTGTGGGTTCTTCTTGGAATATTCTCAGATATGTCATTTATATATGCAAGGAACAACGTGGGTGACAGGACTCCCCCTTGGGGAACACCCTGCTCCAATACCATCTTCCTATTGGTCTGTCCTTGTAGTTGGACTCTGGCAGTTCTATTCTCAAGATAGTGGCTGATCCATCTGAGCACTCTCCCATACACTTCACTTCTTTGCAGCTTGACTTTCAGTCCATCTTTCCACACTTTGTCAAATGCTTTTTTCTAAGCGTCCTCAATTTTCTGAGTTATATGACTGATCTGATCTTCAGTGGATCTGTGTTTTCTGAATCCTGCTTGCTGTGGGGCTAAGAGATGTTTTTCCTCCAGATGCCACATCAGTTGGGTATTAATTATGCGCTCCATCAATTTTCCAACACAGCTAAGTAGACTGATAGATCTGCAGCCATTTAGTTCTGTCTGAACTTTGTTTGTAACTATTTTCAGGAGAGTATATATAATGGAAACAATACAATTTTTTAACACGGTTGCATTCCTCAGCTGTGATCAACGTACACACAGCGAGAATTAAGTTATTTTAGATTCAATTTAAATGTTCTTTGATGACAACATTTTGTGTGAAAGTGCGTGGATTGTTTTCAAAGAGTGTTCCCTGATAATAAGTGGTTTTAACAAAAACTTTCAAGTTTTAATGATTTGTACATCAGGCGAGGGCTCATGCACACCAATGTGTTACAAAGAAAAGCGTTCAAATGATGGTGTTCATGAACAGTTTGATTACACTGTATAATGGAAAGAAACCAAAAACACTCTAAGAATGTACTTCTATCTGCTCATCTGGGAACGGAAACAGCACACTACAATTAAAAATGGAAATTAGCTGCATCCTGCGTCTAGTGTGTAACCAGGGTGACAGCTGGTTGTGATGAACCTCCACCCTTATCTCAGTTCCTGAGCCCCGCAGTGTGCTAGCAATATCAATCCTTTTGGCAATTAATGCCCCGCCTTCTTCCTGTCACTTATTTCATTATGGTTTTGTTTTATTTGTCCCCATTATTGGGGGTTATGAGGGTTAAGCCCTATTTTTATTAAGGTGCATTAGAACTTTGTGCTTGTTCTTTCTCCCTCTCTCCCTTGTTTGTTTGCTTTTTCCTTACTTTATCAGACAAATCACTGCATAGATCAGGAGAAGGCAATTACAATTTATAGGACTCATTCTAAGAGGCAAACTGGAACACATGATAGTAGTCGGAAGGACTGAGGGAAGAAGGGACAGAGAATTACAGAGTGAATAATGCTAGATGGGCTGACTTCATGTCACAGGATTTCTTGCTGTGTGCTTCCTTCTTAGTGACTTAGATTTGTCAATTCTTATACTGCCACTAATATGGCTCTTCAACCTTGATATTTTTTGTCTGTATTTCTAGCATTTTCCTTCATAAGCATGTTTTTGCTGCTGTTGATTTTAAGACCTTCTACAACAATGAATATTACAACAATTTTAAATGCTAGTATTTTATTCCATATTGATACTCAGTAACACATAAATATCATACTCTTCTATTTTGTAATTATCATTAAATCAACATTCCCTAAGCATTTTTAAAACAAACATTTAAAAAAAAAATACATTATTAAATTTAAACAGCCACAGACAACTAAAACAAAATACTATTTGAATTTTTAAAATCTATTGACAAACAAAAATATTATTGATTTTTGTGAGTTTAAAACAATTGGTTAAAAAAAAAAAGAGAGAAATCGGTTACTATTTTATGTATCCTAACTGGCATAGAATTTGAAAGATCTTCGAAACAAAAAATCATTAAAAAATTGAAGTTTAATTATATCTAAATAAAAATTGAAGTTGAAACTGATGACAAGAACCAGACAAGTTTCACTGGACCAAAACCTGAGAGGAAGACTCTGGCAATGGATAGGACACACACTGAGGAAACTTGCTGATAGCATTACTAGGCAGTTCTTGTTCTGGAATCCCCAGGGTAAGAGAGGTAGAGGAAGACCAAGGAACACATGGAGAAGAGAACTGGAGACAGACATGAAGGGCATCAAGAAGACACAGAAAGATATTTAGCTGACGGTATGTGACAGGAAGACTTGGCATAAGTTTGTTGAAGGTCTATGATCCTTGGTTAGCTGAATGGTATGATGATGATGGAATAAAAATTGGATTCTGAAGTGAGGAATTAGTCTGCTTACTCAGATTTATCATTTATACTTAATAGGCAATTAGCATAGTTTATTCAAAATGTTTAAATGTATACAGCACATTCTTAAAAGCACTTATTTAAGCTGTCAAAACATGAAAACACTTTGCACATACGTCTATTTTAAGTAATACATTACTTGTGCAGAAGTGGCTGACAATATTATGAATCACTTAAAATTCAACAATGGTGATATTGTGCATATATAATGAGCTCATTTGCATAATGTATTAATAATTTATGTCTAAAGACTAAAACACTACAGTGGCACAATATGATAATTGTGTTCATGTTGAAACTAACATAATAATAATAATAATAGCCCCTTCAGTCATAACTGACTATGGGAATGCGCCCCTGAGGTGACAGCCCTCAGCTGCTTATTTTCCTGGTGCTCCTTTCGACGTTTTCTCCTCACCTCTGCTTCTTGTGTGAGCCTCTCTTCGCCCAATCTGAGGTGGCGCCGTAAATAGCATCGCCACTTAGTGCGATCGGCAGCTTTATCCTCCCATATTGCTGGATCCATGTCCAGTGCCCTCATATCTCTCTTGCACACATCTTTGAACCTCAGCTGTGGTCGCCCAACTGTTCTCTTGCCATCTGCTAATTGTCCGTAGAAGATATCTTTTGGGATGCGACCATCATCCATGCGGCGAACATGGCCAAGCCAGCGAAGTCTGCGCTGTCTAAGAAGCGTATACATACTTTGAAGGCCAGCACGTGACAACACCTCGACATTTGTCACTTTATCTTTCCACGAGATGCCGAGGATGCGGCGTAGACACCGCAAATGGAAGGTATTGAGCCTTCTTTCTTGCTTAGCATAGGTCGTCCAGGTCTCGCTGCCATATAGGAGTGTGCTGGTGACGCAGGCATTATATACCGCAGCTTTGGTCTTCATTGTGAGTTTAGAGTTTCCCCAAACACGCGATGTGAGGCGGGCAAAGGTAGCTGCAGCTTTGCCAATGCGGCTGTCGATTTCTGTATCCAGTGAAAGTTTGTCATTGATGGTAGACCCTAGGTATGTGAAGTGGTGCACCACTGCCAATTCATAGTTATCGATAGTGATAACTGGTGCAGCACCCACATCCTGACTCAGCACATTCGTTTTCTTTAGACTTATTGTGAGGCCAAAGTCCTTGCATGCTTTAGTGAAGCGATTCATCAAGCTCTGAAGCTCCTGTTGGCTTTGAGTGACGACTGCAGCATCATCAGCGAACAACAAGTCTCTTATAGTGACCCTTCCGATTTTTGAAACTAACAACAATAATTACTATAGCTGTAATTACGCTTTGATTAGTGTTTCATTTTTCGTTCTCAATAAATGCAATAACTATCATTCAAAGAGCATTTAAAACTTACATCCTTGGGAATAGGGAATTTATGATGGAGCAGTCCTGGAAGTCTGCATGTCTGGAAGGAAGAGCTGGAGAAGAGAGGGATGGTCATCAGCAGCTCCAAAACAAAAACCGTGGTGATATCACAAGATGAATGTAGGCATCAGATTATGCTGGGAGAACAGGTCCAGGAGCAGGTCAACCACTTAAATACCTTGGATGCATCAAAGAAGAGTTGGCTACCCGAAGTGCAGCAGCTGGGAGACTTTTTTCAGGTCATAAATCGAGGATTCCTCAGCAAAAGAGAAATTGGCAAGAAGACGAAGATGGCTGTATACCGCTCCACCTATGTTCCAGTCTTGACTTATGGATGCGAGTCATGGGCAATGACTACAACCCACAAAAGCCAGCTCAAACCTCAGAAATGAGGTATCTGAGGAAGGTGGTCGAAGTAATAAGAAAGGACATGGTCTGCAATGAAACTTTGCGTCATGGCCTCAAAACCCAGCACCTACAGACCAGAGTGGAACAGTCCCAGTTACAATGGTTTGGCCACGTCTACAGAATGGGAGAAGATCGGCTACCACAACAAATATAGAAAACCAAGAGCAAGTGGTCTAGACCTCCAGGACAACTCAAGAGTTCACTGGGAGGACAACATATGACAATTCCTGAAGGATCGAGAGTTGCACTGGAACCAGGCCAAAAGGAAGACAGTTGATATGATAGCATGGCGCTCTCTCTGACTAGACTAACCTCTACACCCCAAGGTAGAAGAGGAACAGCTAAGTAAGTAATTAAACGATCATGAAAGTGATTTATAAATTATAGCTATAAAACAACAAATTTATATTATAAGCTTGTTTATAATGACTAAAGCGCCACAAGACTGTTGCGTGAGAAATTCTCGCAACATCGTTTTATTACGATATATATTTTATAACGCAAGGGCAACAACTGCTTGAAATTTATAGTCACTTTCTCGGTAAGCAGCTGTCTCCTCGCGTTGGTATTGAATGCAGTTAAGTTTGCTATGCTAGGCCGTTTTCTCAGACAAACGGTTGGCAACCTGTTGGGTTATCCTTTTAAGGTAATCATTCTTACGCTGGTTCGTAGTAAAGGTCCTTGCGTCTTAAGTTCTGAGCTGTGGTCATTTTCTGCTGGACTGCGCATGACTGGTCTTGCTTCTTGGTCGATCGATTTCCGCCCACCAGTCAGTCGAGTGAGCGATTTTGAATAGCTAGGGGGATGCCTCGCTGAAGAGGGGATCTCCGCTATTTTTTGTTCTGTCAGGAATGTGAAGTCCTCTTTATGGATATTTCGTTTATTCGAGATAATACCTCTAGTGTATTTCCACATGCCGGGGAGGCGTAATATTTCTGTGTATTTCCTGAAGGCAAGGTAAATTAACCTTTCATTAACTCTATCGATTTTTGGTCGTGAGCGATTTTTGATTCATAGCCTGTCTTCGGAAGGCGTCGTCACGAGATGTTTTTTCCCAGCTCACATGTCGCTGTATTGTACTGCATCGGTTGATGCATGTCCCAAGGACTATTACTTGCTACTTTGTTACATGAACTAGGTTTGAAAAACCTTTGTTATCTAGAGGATATTTTTGAGGACATTATTTATACTTCAGCAGACGTGCCTGTCTTGCTGAAGTCAGATTAAGGAGAGTGAACTGATCTCATACATCTGGTTATCTCCTGGCTGTTATAGAAAAGGATGGAGTTTTTTCACCTGACTACATTTACAGCACTATGAAATATAACATGCATCTGACTCATCATTGTAATGCTGTCTACCGTTCATTGCTGTATTGAATGTTGCTGTGATAATGACTGTTTGATGTGCCTACATATTCGCGTAACCATTTTGTCACTGTGGCGTCCACAATAAATAATGAAGAAAAACGTCATCGGCTGTTACAAGAATCATTGACTTTATACGTCGTGAGTTTACTGACGTTCTAATGTGGATTGCCCTGTTATTTTGTATGATCATTGTTTGTCTGAACACCTCTGCACACTTCACAAAACCAGACCACGGGCACCAGCACTCAACCCATGGTGCACGCGTCATTTGGCGGCCAATTACTCAATCATAATATAAATTGGGCGTCATCATTTGGTGGCCATAAGCTGGTTTGATCTGGTACCAGCAAACACGGGGTCCCTTACCCACTTCAAGTCAACACTACAGCATCCTTCATTTTCAACTTCAACATTCTTCAAGAAAGTCAACACTTCAAATTTTCAAAGTACTCGGCGTTGCCCGGTAAAAGTCAAAATTTCAATTTTTTGACGGAAACAGAAATTTGACAGTACACGGCGTTGTTGAATATTGCCGGATAACACGGACTACTGTTGTCGTTAACACAAGTCAAGCAAGTTGCTGTTATCAAGGTTCCAGTGCTGTCGTTTTTTGAGAAGGTCAAGTGCCGGTTGAAACGGGTTGTTTTCTGAAGAAGGCCAAGTACCGATTTCCATCAATTTACTATTGGATTAGAAGGTCAAGTGCCGAAACAACTCAACATACAGTATGTCAGAAGCTCAAGTACCATCGTGTTAGCAGTGGAAGCAGTTCAGATGTGCCATCATCGTTGGAGCTTCGCTCTTTAGGACGTTGATTGACATCCGTTTTTTTTCTGCTGTTCGACGATTGGAAGCCTATAAGTTAAGTGGCCTGTTTGTATGTAAACTGTGCCCTTATACTTCTGCTGAGTCTTCTGTGTATCATCTCATTCTATATGTTATATGTATATATGTTATTCGTATATTTATATGTTTATATTTCAGCGGGTTCTCGGTTGGGTGGTGTCTCCCTTAGATCATGCCACGTCATAGAGGTCGTCTATTGTGAGCGTTTTCTGTAGGGTGAGCAAATTTCCGATACTGGAATTTGCTAAGCGACTTCTGTTGCTATTTATGTTAGTTGTGATGACATGTATTAATATTGTTTTCGTTATTATTTCGCATTCTTTAGTTTTGTTTTGATTTGTTTGTATTTGTTAGCCTCATCTTTACTATAGTTTAGTTTTATACAACATTTTTTGTTTATACACTGTGGTGTCATGTATTTTGTTTAATTCTATCGCAGATATCGTCACATTTTTTGTGATATTTCATTAATTTCTGCTTTATTTTTAGTTGATTTCTGCGAACGTTTTTGTATTGTTGCTGATCTTTGTTATTGTTTACATTGTTATTGTTTACATTGTTTGCATTGTTTACATTTTCAATGTTTACATTCTGCATGTGTTTACATAGTCATTGTTTACAGTTATAGTAATTAGTTATGGGCTATGCTAATGCACTGTTACTACTACACTGATGATAAATGAATGATGAATAGTGTCGTGCACTATTGAATGAGAAGTGCACCTATGATCAAGAGTTGATTGATAATATTTCAAAAAGGTCTATACACAAGTTCTTTGATATGAGACTTGTTTCCCACAGAGACTGGGATAATATAATGTGATGTGAATATACAAGTGCTTAATTAAGACTTGTTACACTTAGGTTTGAAATAAATTAGTTAATTATTTCAGGTTTTTGAACTCATATTATTACTCATCATGTCTACATTTGAGCACTTTATTGAGCAGGGTAAATTGCTTGGGAAGACTGGTGATAAGTTAGAAGAATTTGCAACTGCTCGATATGATAAAGCAATGGAAGCTGAACAAAAGAAACTGCAGATGCAGGTGGATGAAAAAAGATTCCAAATGGAAATGGAAAAACAAAAAAGGGAACTAGAAGCTGAAAGATTTCAAAAAGAGGCTGAGAATAAAAGACTTGAGAAAGAAGCTGAAAGACTTCAAATACAGGCTCAGGCTGAGGAAAGAAGATTACAGAGAGAGTCTGATGAGAGGAAAGAGAAAGCAAAAATGGAACATGAAGAAAAGGTCTTAGCTTTAGAGTTGGAAAAATTGAAATTGATGAACATGAGTAATGGTAATGATTCAAACAAGGGTTCATCTTCTGGTAAGGCTAATAATGATACTTTTAAGATTAAGTTACCAACATTTAGTCCTTCCAGTGATGACATAATGTTCTATCTGGACAGATTTGAACAAGCATGTACAGCTCATAACATAGACAAAGCAAAATATGTTTATCAGTTATCAGGGACACTGACAGGTAAAGCTCTAAGTATATTAAATATGGTGGATGAACCTGACAAGAACAATTATGAGGTTGTCAGGGCCGCTTTGTTAAAGAAATATCAGCTTAACGAAGACGGCTATCGTCTACAATTTAAAAACATGTTGCCTGAAACTGGAGTTGAATTCTCCGAGTTTATTGCAAGAATACGCATTACTTTCTCACGATGGGTTGAACTATCTAAGACGGAAAAAACTTATGAAGGACTTATGGACTTAATACTTAGAGACAAAGTCATGTCGTCTGTCAATGAGTCTTTCCTTGCTTTCCTTCATGAACGTAAACCTAAAACAATAAAAGAAATGGAAGATTTCTGTTGCCAATATGTAACTGCGCACCCACACATAACCATGGGTAACTCTAAGGTGAAAGAAGGTTTACCGGTTGCTTCGGCAGCACCGTATGGTCAAAACTTTGCTCGTAGATCCCAACAAAATTTTGATAGAAAGAGCAGCGGTAATTTCTGTCAAAATCATGGAAATCAATTTCATGGTGATTCTTCTTTGAAGAATTGGAGACAACCTGATAGTACTCGTTACTATCACCCTAATAATTATAGGCATTTCAAAAGAGGATATGGTAATAGAGGTTATTCCTGCCGAAGACCTCAAAACCAAACAAATAGATGTTCGCATCAATGTGAACATGATAGTAATCGTGGAAACTGGAATTCGAATCATGATAACAATTACAATAGAGACAATAATAACTGCAGAGATAATAATAACTCTGATAACTTCAGAGGTAATAATAGTCGGGGTAGATCTCAACACAAAAAAAAAGAGATATCAGCAGGCTAATTCTGTACAACAGGAAACTCAGGGAGCCTGTAATCAGGTCGTTGATAATAAAAACTTTGACGCTGTCACTGGTTCTGCTTTTGACTTTGAGAGAGCAAACAAATGCCCCCAATGCAGTACTTTATTCGAACCGGGTACCATAACTACTTTGAGTTGTGGTCACCCACTTCCCGCTCTTCCTGCTGCTGTTGCGCATGACGGGAGGGGTTCTTTAATCCTACATAAGGGTCTTGTTAATGATACTCCGGTCTCACTACTTTTCGATTCCGGATGCACCACTATTGGTGTTAGACAATCGCTTGTAGATCCATCTTGTGCTACAGGAAAGGTTATTAAATGTGTCACATTTGGCGGCACTCTAGAAAAATATCCTACTGCTGTAATTCGCATTGCCACTCCTTTCTTTACTGGAGATGTGCATGCTTGTCTCTTACCTAATCCTATTGCGGACCTTATTATTGGTCGTATTCACGGAGTTAGGGAGTGTACCCCACAGCAGATTGCTGCTTGGGAGGATAATAACATGCAAGCTACAAATGCAGTAGTTACAAGAGCACAAGCTCTACAAACACCCGAAACTTCACTGAATTGTGATAATGAAGTTGATAGCCAAGATAGTCACTTAGTGATTACTCGTGACTCTTTCATAAAATTGCAAGAAGAAGATCCTTCTTTAAAAAAATTCTTCATTCTTGTGAAGAAAGGTGATCCGAATCAGGATACAAATAGAAAATCTTGGATTGCAATGAGAAACAACGTACTTGTACGTATGGTACAAGATTCGACTACGTCGGCACATTCGCAAATTCTTGTTCCCAAGAGCATGAGAGTGCAAATATTGCAACATGCTCATGACTCGCAATGTGCTGGACATATGGGTTTTTCCCGTACGAAGTCGAGAGTCCTTGCGGCTTTCTTTTGGCCTTTTGTCAACAAGGACATTCGTATTTACTGCCGATCATGCAAGGTATGTCAGGAGGTCAAATCTAGAGGACCACGACATGCTGCGCCTATCCAGGCTGCTGACATTCCTATTCGGCCGTTTCAGAAAATGGCCATAGATATTATTGGCCCTTTTAAGGTCAAGTCGGCCAGAGGACATCAGTTCATCCTTACATGTGTCGATATGTGCACACGTTGGCCAGAGGCTATTCCTCTTAAGAGCATATCTACTACAGATATCGCAGATGCTCTTTGGTTGATATTTTCTCGCTTGGGGTTCCCCAGAGAAATATTGTCAGACCATGGCACTCAACTCATATCTGACACTATGTCACAGGTAATGTCTACCTTACATATTGAACGATCTCTCAGTAGTATCTACCATCCTATGTCTAATGGGTTAGTTGAGCGTCTGAATAGAACGCTCAAGACTTTGCTTGGTAAGATAACTGAAGATCATCCTCAAGATTGGGACAGGGTTTTTACCCGCGGCTCTCTTTGCCTATAGAGAAGTCCCTAATGAACACACAGGATTTTCTCCCTTCGAACTTGTCTTTGGCGCGCGTCCGCGCGGCCCTATGTCTTTATTACACGATCTCATCACTGCCGATGATATTAGCGATGAAACTCAATCCTCATATGAGTATGTCATTGCTCTTAGACAAAAGATCATTGAGGCATGTAAGCTAGCAACTGCTTCATCAGAAATTGCTAAAGAGAAGGCAAGGCAGTTTGCTAACAAGAATAGATGTCTACGACAACTTTGTCCAGGTGACAAAGCATTCGTCCTCCCCCCCAGTAGGGAAAATAGACTTCTTATTGCATGGAAAGGTCCGTATGCAATAGTCTCTCGGATTTCCGATGTTGACTATGTGGTCGATATTGATGGAAAGCATAAAACTTTCCACATAAACATGCTTTCGGAATTTCACGAACGTCCGGACTATTTGCTGCCTATTTTCCAGGCAACGGATGATACTCCTGCACCTCACGGTCATTATTCATCCCTGTCTGTCATACAGGATGAGGAATCTACCTTCTCTGATGTCAATCTTCCCCTTCCAGTGGTTCCATTACATTCCACGGAATCTTGGAAAAACGTTTCTGTTTCTCCTAATCTTTCTGGTGACGAACATCGACAAATCTCGACGATGTTACAAACATTTCAGGATGTTCTCACTGACATTCCTGGACACACAGATGTCATAGAACATGACATAATTCTTACCGACAATAATCCAATTAGGGTTAGGCCTTATCCTATCCCTATACACTTTCAGTCGCAAGTGGAAAAGGAATTGGATGAAATGATTCAATTAAATATAATTGAACCATCGACTTCACCATATTCTTCTTCCATGGTTATTGTCCGGAAGAAGGATAAGAACATACGAATTTGCGTTGATTATCGCAAATTGAATCAGGTCACAAAGTTCGATGCTGAACCGATGCCTTTGTTAGAAGATCTACTGATTAGACTTTCTAATTCTAGATTCTTCACTAAACTTGACTTGTCTAAAGGTTATTGGCAAGTGCCTTTAGCAGAGCATGCCAAACCTCTTACTGCTTTTTCTACACCTAGGGGTCTATTTCAATGGAATGTTATGCCTTTTGGTCTCATGAACGCCCCTGCCACTTTCGTTCGCATGATGCGTCGAATTCTGTCACATCGATCGGATGTCATCGCATACTTAGATGACATCTGTCTCTTCAGTGATACCTGGGAAGATCACTATTTAGGGTTATATGACTTACTGTCCACTCTACGTGAGAATAATTTGACAGCAAAACCTTCTAAAGCTTTTGTTGGTTTTGGTGAAATCTCTTTCCTGGGTCATCGTGTTGGTCATGGTCTCTTGAAGACAGAAGACCACAATACTTCCAAAATACTGAACATCTCTGTTCCTAAAACGAAGAAACAAGTTAGGAGTCTCTTAGGTTTAATTCAATTTTATGGGAGATTTATTCCAAATTTATCTTCGATCATGGCACCTCTCTCAACATTGTTGAAGAAAGGTTCGCCTAATCTGGTCCGTTGGTCTGAAGAATGCCAATCTTCACTAGACCAAATCAAGAATATATTTTCTTCTCCTCCCATCCTAAGATTACCTACTCTTGATAGGACTTTTGTTCTTCGAAGTGATGCTTCATCCACTGGGATTGGAGCAGCACTGATGCAAGAATATGCAAATACTCTGCATCCTGTTATGTACATTTCTAGAAAACTAAATGCGGCAGAGAGGAACTACTCGGTTTTAGACCGTGAGTTGTTAGCGATGGTTTGGTCAATTCTAAAACTACAAAGATTCCTCCTGGGCGCAACAATAGATTAGCACATCTGTACTCACTTTATATGTACACACTATCGTGCTTTGTTATCATCTTCTTCTGTTCGTTTTTTAAGATGATAGAGGAAGACTGAGTGGTTAATATAAGGGCCGTTAGTTTACTAAACAGCCACAATTATTAATAATGTATTGTACCTTATGAAGCATATTAGTTATTAATTAGCATTATATTGCTTGTACTTTCTCAGAATGTCATTGATGAGCTGAGGACTTACCTTACTATTATCAAGCATGACGAGTTCTAGATTGTGTACTTACCCTCGGAATGCCAGAGGATATGTCCTGGATCGTCATGTAGTTTAACTTTACTATGTACTTATATCATTACATGTCAAATAATGTACTAATTAAATTTTTCTATCAGATTTGTACATCCATTTTTAAAGACAATATTAGATTATGCTATTTAATAATGTCTATGGTAACTTGCATACGTATATTGTGTTTACATGCTAACGTGATGTGTGTTGGTGACACCTCCCCGATGTGAATATTTTTTGAGACATATTTATTTTTCTGTTGAGGTATATCCTCACCAGACACTCTATATTTAGCCTCATGTTAGGCAATTTAATTAATTATCAGCGCATAATTCGTGCGTTTTGAGCCGCTTATCGCATGCTCTTTGATATTTAAAAAAAAAAAATATGTTCCACATTTTTTTTTTTTATCGGGAGGAGGTGGTGATATGTTGCGTGAGAAATTCTCGCAACATCGTTTTATTACGATATATATTTTATAACGCAAGGGCAACAACTGCTTGAAATTTATAGTCACTTTCTCGGTAAGCAGCTGTCTCCTCGCGTTGGTATTGAATGCAGTTAAGTTTGCTATGCTAGGCCGTTTTCTCAGACAAACGGTTGGCAACCTGTTGGGTTATCCTTTTAAGGTAATCATTCTTACGCTGGTTCGTAGTAAAGGTCCTTGCGTCTTAAGTTCTGAGCTGTGGTCATTTTCTGCTGGACTGCGCATGACTGGTCTTGCTTCTTGGTCGATCGATTTCCGCCCACCAGTCAGTCGAGTGAGCGATTTTGAATAGCTAGGGGGATGCCTCGCTGAAGAGGGGATCTCCGCTATTTTTTGTTCTGTCAGGAATGTGAAGTCCTCTTTATGGATATTTCGTTTATTCAAGATAATACCTCTAGTGTATTTCCACATGCCGGGGAGGCGTAATATTTCTGTGTATTTCCTGAAGGCAAGGTAAATTAACCTTTCATTAACTCTATCGATTTTTGGTCGTGAGCGATTTTTGATTCATAGCCTGTCTTCGGAAGGCGTCGTCACGAGATGTTTTTTCCCAGCTCACATGTCGCTGTATTGTACTGCATCGGTTGATGCATGTCCCAAGGACTATTACTTGCTACTTTGTTACATGAACTAGGTTTGAAAACCTTTGTTATCTAGAGGATATTTTTGAGGACATTATTTATACTTCAGCAGACGTGCCTGTCTTGCTGAAGTCAGATTAAGGAGAGTGAACTGATCTCATACATCTGGTTATCTCCTGGCTGTTATAGAGAAGGATGGAGTTTTTCACCTGACTACATTTACAGCACTATGAAATATAACATGCATCTGACTCATCATTGTAATGCTGTCTACCGTTCATTGCTGTATTGAATGTTGCTGTGATAATGACTGTTTGATGTGCCTACATATTCGCGTAACCATTTTGTCACTGTGGCGTCCACAATAAATAATGAAGAAAAACGTCATCGGCTGTTACAAGAATCATTGACTTTATACGTCGTGAGTTTACTGACGTTCTAATGTGGATTGCCCTGTTATTTTGTATGATCATTGTTTGTCTGAACACCTCTGCACACTTCACAAAACCAGACCACGGGCACCAGCACTCAACCCATGGTGCACGCGTCATTTGGCGGCCAATTACTCAATCATAATATAAATTGGGCGTCATCAAAGACGTAATAATAATAAAATGTATTCAATGCTACCAACTTTCAGCACCGACATCTCACTTATTATCAGCATAATTCACACAAAAATTTACACATATCAGTAGCTTATTCACTCCTGGTTATTTCTATGCATAAAACAAAGTGGGTTTTATATTTTTACAATACAAATTCTGTATTCTCCTGCAAGCTATATGCATTTTGTACGAAATATCAAATTTTTGCAGGGAAACTAGCGAATGTTTGGCAATGCTAAGTAAATTATTTGTGGCTCTCAGACTCTTACAAATATTTAGTTGTGGCCCCTGAAGGCATAGCAACTGGCCATCCCTGATTTTGAATGCCAGAACCTTTTAATCTCCCAGTGAAATGGCCATAAAATGATCCTCACATAATAAAATCATCATTTATCACTTTATGTGCCACTATTTTCCGTAGAGTTTTTTTTAGGAATGGTACTGGTGGCCTTATGTGTTTTCTCTATTCCTTACATGGGTATCTTTGCAGCAGATGTTCAGCAATCATCTTATTGGCGTGACAGTTACACTCATCAATAGTTCTTATCTTTCTCTTGTTGAATAGATGGTATCCCAATCTGTTGTAGCCTATATGTTGAAAATTACCAACTGTTCACCTCTGTTGAGTACTGCCTTTTTCCAAATATATAAAAATCCCAAATGTAGAATACCAGTGTTTATTTGCAATTAAAAATCCCAGTTTAAAACGGACAATCTTAAGAGTTAACGCTGTCAAAGATAGCATGCAATGAATTTCTAGAAGCTTTGAAAAAGTTAGTTGTGTATCCTTTACAGGACGTGGCAATCAACCCCAGCTTTTATTGGCTGTTTGTGATTTTTCTAGGCAGTTTTTTCATTCAGTAGTTTGCCATTGCTTTCTGAACGGTACGGCGCTTATACCATTGTTAAAAATCCACACAAAGCGATCTGCTACCAAACCGCCTGCAGCAGGTTTCGAACCTGGTATATCTGGATTATGAAACTGCGTTCATATCCATTAGGCCACAGACGCCGACAGAGCTTTGAATGTCACTATAAATGGCACATAAGGTGTTACGGATGCCATACATCTAAAACGCTACGTGCATATCATTCTCGGGGTTGAGAAAAAGTGTGACAAATGAAGTTGTTTAGGTTCTTGGTGTCTTCTGAGTGCTTTAAAATCAATGTTTGCTGCTGCATTTATACACTTCTTGGCCTCTATTCTCAAAACACAGTGCTTCAGCTTCCCGATAATCCTTGTACATCACATCTGAGAGCCACTGGGAAATGTCTGATGATTTGTTGCTTTCCAATAAACTGTTTCTGTGACACATCTGCCAGTATTGTTGTACATATATGCATATGTGTGAGCGTGTCATGTGTATGTATGTACACACTTATATATATATATATAAAACATACAATATATTATATAATCTTTTCCCTTCTTATGGGCACTACAGCCACCGCTGCAGCTGGGCAGCAATGATTTCTTCTTAAGAAAAAATTTCTTTCACATGGTAAGATTCCCAGCCCCATTCACAACCTATTAGTCACTGTTTAAGACATGCCCGAAGAAGTAGTAAAGCTATATTTGTCTTTGTCTCGTCACAGACATGTGGTGGATGTGTCATTTCTGAAATCTAAGAATTTTCCCATTTCCTAAACACAGAAAATTTTATGCCAACACTAAATGACTTTTTATTTATTCAAAGTTACCTTTTCCAACAAAATATATATCATTAGAGTCAGTTATTCATAGTACACCGTGCTGATCTCAAAGTAATGTGGAGGTGACAGCTTGGTGACTCTATGGTTTAAATGTTTGACAAACCGCATGGTGTCTTTGTCTCTGTACACTAAAGCCAATGAGTTCCCAGATGGGCACACCGATAGAAGCTGTAAATAGAATTTAACAAGAACATTAAATTACTATGTAGAAAAACAACTATGAAAACAGGGAACAACATAGGAAGGTGACAGAATGAACACAGGAAAGGTGACAATGAACACAGGGAAGGTGACAGGAGGAACACAGGAAAGGTGACAGAATGACCACATAGAAGGTAACAGAATGTACACAGGGAGGGTGACAGAATGAACACAGGGAAGATGATAGAAGGAGCACAGGGAAAGTGGTAGAATGAATATAGGGAAGGTGACAGAACGAACACAGGGAAGGTGACTGACAGAAGGAACACAGGGAAGGTGACTGACACAAGGTGACAGACTTAACCCCTGTCAGGTAAAATAAGGAACACAGGGAATGTAACAGAAGGTACACAGGGAAAGTGACAGACAGAACACAGGGAAGGTGACAGAAGGAATATAAGGAAGGCCAAAAGAAAGACTAAGGAAGGCAACAAAATGAAATGGAAAGGAGCACATGTAAAAAAACGGAAACAGTAAGGAAGACAAATAAAATAAAAAAGAAATATACTTGTGTTAGGATATATGTTCGCATAACTACTGCCACTAAATAGATATCCCTTGAACATATCAAACATCACAGTAACCATGTTTTACAATTGAAGTAGTCTTCCATCTCTCACTCACACTCTTCTCTTTCTCACTTACTTTTTCATAGTATTATACATACACAGAGCAAGACGAAAAGAGTTTTACATATTGAGCATCTGATTGGCTAAGCAGACATACTGCTTGCCTTTCATGGCAAAGTTACCAGGTTCCAGGAATAAAAACCTGGTAACATCATGCTCCAGTCTACCCAGCTATAAATGGGTACCTGACTCTGCTCTTAGGTTAGGGAAGATAAAGGCAGCAAGGAAGAGAACTGGTCACCTCACAAACTGATGGAAATAATTAGACATAAATTAGTGGAACAAGAGGAGAGGAGAAGATGCAGACACTGGATAGGACATACATAGAGGAAACCAGCTGATAGTTTTACTTCTTCTTCTTTCTTTGATCCTTAGCCGCGACCGTCAAAGCAGTCAGTGGCCATCACGCCTGGTGGCGTCTTGTAGGGCAAAAACAAATTGATTCCGCTTTGCTCGGTCAGCGGCCATCCTTCGTACAGTGCTCCAATCCTGGTTCATTCTTTGCATCTCAGCCTCAGATCTTGGTTGGTGATGGTATTCAGCCAAAAGATTCGGTGAATTTTTCTTAGGCATGTTGTGTGAAAAGAGGACAATTTCGACATTTCCTTCTCTGTAACTCTCCAGCATTCCGCACCATAGAGAAGCAAAAAAAGCACACAGCTCTGATATAATCTTAATTTTGTACTTGTGCTGAACTGAGAGGACTTCCAGATGTTGTTTAGACTAAAAAAGGCTGTTCTTGCTTTGTTCATTCTGTTGTTGATGTCTTTGCTTGCTCTGCCATCTGGTGTTACTATGCATCCTAGGTATGTGAAGGTGTCTGTCTGTTCCAGTTGCTGATTCCTTACTGATATGGGCTCAGGGTTGCTCACATTGAGCGTCATGACCTCTGACTTCTTTATATTGATGTTCAAGCCCACCTGCTGGCTATACTTGTTAAGTCTATCCGTTTTTTCCTGGATGTGTTGATGTGAATGTGCTAGTAGTGCAATGTCATCTGCATATTCCAGATCTTCCAATGTAGAAAATGTAGTCCATCTTATTCTTTCTCTTGGACTGCCCTCTGTTGTCTGGCGCATCACCCAGTCTATGACTGTTAAAAAATAGAGTGGTTGATAAGGGGCATCCCTGTCGTACTCCTGTCTTCACCTCAAAGGTTAGGTTGCTCTGCCCAACGCTACACGTAAAGTTGGCATAGAGGCTTTTTATGATTGACACTATGCAGCTTGGAATTCCATAAGCCCTCAGTATTTTCCATAAACTGTCCCTATGTATACTGTCAAAAGCCTTTTCAAAATCAACGAAATTAATGTACAGCTGTCTTTGCCATTCTGAGCCCTGCTCAATAATGTTCCTGAGGGTAAATATATGATCTACACATCTTCTGTTCTTTCTAAATCCTGCTTGTTCTTTCCTCAGTTTGTGGTCTACTGCTTTTGAAATTCTCTGTATAATTATCCTGCCTAGTATTTTGCTGGGAACTGAGAGAAGAGTGATTCCTCTCCAATTATTGCAGTCTGCAAGATCTCCCTTCTTAGGAAATTTGACAATTATTCCTTTGTTCCACTCTGTTGGTGTTGTCCCTGTTTTCCAGAGTTGTGAAAATAGTGGTTCTAATAGTTCTGCTGCTAGCTCAGGGTCTGTCTTAAATAGCTCTGCATTTAAGTTATCATGGCCAGGAGCTTTTCTATTCTTTAACCCTTTGATTGCTGTGATGATTTCTTCTTTTCGTGGAATGTCTGTACAGTATTAACATCTAGATCATTTTCAGCCCCAGGAACATTCAATAGTGTCTCTGGTGGTTCCTTATTCAGAGTTTCTCTGAAATGCTCTGCCCATCTTGTTTCCTGTCCCTCTGCTGTCGTGATGAGATTTCCTTGCTTATCTCTTACTAATGTAATATTGTTTGCACCTCGTTTTCCACTGATGAATTTAGTTATTTTGTATACTGTGCTTTGTTCATTTCTCAGTACTGCCTCTTCTGCCTGTCTTGCAAGATCGTCTAGGAAATTCCTTTTGTTGGCTCGGGTTTGGCATTTAACTTCTTTGTGCAGCTGACTGTACCGTTTGCTGTATAGTTGCTTTAACCTGGGGGACTTCGCTACATAGATAGTACTACAAGGCAGTTCCTTATTCTGTAGTCCTCGGCATAAGAGAGTTAGAGGGGGTCTGAGTAGCTAAGAGGTATGGCATCTGCCTTGAATTCTAAAGGTCCCGGGTTCGATTCCAATCAGAGGGAATATATAATCTATGGAAATTTTTTTTTCAGAACCAGTGGCCCTAATGATGTCACACTCCCCCTGGTCTCCTGGGTAGACACCTAGCTTTCTTGGATAAAGGCGAAAAAATAGGAGGTCCTGTGTGGAAGTTGCGCTCGTTAAAAAATCCCACAGCAGTTGGAAACTATAAAGAGTAAGCCATAAGGCCGCTGTCCAGGCAAAATTTAAAAATTAGAAACCTGCCCACCACAAAAATATTTATAGAATGTATGATTCCTATATACATACATTGGGATTCTCGCCTGTGCTATGGAGTTCATGCACTGTGCTGAGATCCTCCTTGTGTGATCTAAGGGAGGAGATCGAAGCACTGATGGAGTTGTCCGTGTGCAATGAAGATAGTCCTTAAAACCAAAACCATAAGAGAGTTAAAGGGAGACACAAAAACACATGGAAAAGGGAATTGGAGGCAGATGTTGAAAAATATATGAAAACATACTTGAATGGATCGCACAGGACAGGAAGGATTGGCATTAATTGTTTGAAGGCTTGTGTTCCATAGGGAGCAGAGAGGTAATTCTTTTACCTACTGCTTATGCCATGACACACAGCAGAAAGGGTCAACTGTTGATATGTGATCTTGTACACATTGTGTATCCTGATGTGCTGTCTTGTGAATGTGTGTGATATCTGTTACTCACTCAATTCATCTTCTCCTGGGCTCTGCACTATTTCTGGTTTCTTCCATTCTGAGGTTATATACCTGTGCTGCTAGCTGACTCGGATTAATCATCTTAAGATGTCAAGCCAACCATCTGTTTCGCAATATACTCCCTTAACTCTTTCATTCCAGAGTTATTTTGCACGCTGTGCCAGACTTTTTTTGTGGACAGAATTTTATAGAGTGAAGTGTTCATCTTTCAGTCTAAATTTGTTTGTGAATTTTCCTTTGAACATGTACTTATTATATACCAAACTGTAGGGAAATTGATAGAGAATTCAAATATATAATGTCTTTGGTAGTATTAACACAAGTATGTTCGGTATACTTAAAACATTTTGCATGTAAAATTGAAAAACGCTAAAAAGTTGACTGTAGAATACGATCTAACCAAAGACAAATTACTGTCGTAGACAATAAAACTTTCTTTTTAGTCTCCAAACATCAAGTTAATCCATATACAAGTAAAAGAAAACATGCTTATGGCCACAATTAGTACATTTAGTGTTATTCACACCAGTTTTTCCGTGGTCCATTGTAAGAAAAATACAAATTATGCAATCGTGCATTACGTAATTTTCAAACAAATAAAGGAGAATAACGTTTTATAAAAACTTTTTTTCTCTTGTTTAATGTTTTAATAGTATCCCTAGCTTCATCTTCTACCAAGAACTAGTGATTAGATGTTACGGTAGGTCTAGTTTTGTTGCTTTTTGATCGGCCAGAATACGACTACGCCAACTCATCAACTAAACCTAGTGTGTCTAGCTTTTCTGCACAGATTCCGTATTTTGACAACAAACTGTGACTACCAAACAATCATCATCAATGTCAGCAATGTTTCAAAGTAGTTTGACACAATTATTTGCTTAGGAGACTTAGAAAATGTAAATATAAAGCGTGACATATTTCTCTAGCAATAACGACGAAAAACGCAAACACGCAAATCTTCACAAAAATTGTGATAATAACATCAAAACACGCACACGTGCTGATTAACTACAGTCAAATTAGTTGTTTAGATAGTAGCGGAAGTCATTCTACGAATTTCAATATATGAACTGCATTAAACGGACGATTTTTAAGGTTTATGCGTGATAAACTAAAAACCACGCTGTGAGCGTTGCTGTGGCACGGCGTGTTAAATTTTGCAACGTTCAGAGCGTTGCTGTGGAGTCAAAGAGTTAATGGTACTCTTTCTATGATACCACTAATCTCTTTTTATTTACTGTCAAATTTTTTCATGTCTTATTAGCTGATTCTCTCTGACATTCCCTCTCACAGATGATGGTCCCTCCTTGTTCTTCTGTTAATATGCAAGTCAAGACACTGACAGCACAATGTACTGTATTTAGCAGTCACTTTTTGGGTCATGTATAATCAAATCTTTCAAACCAAAATTGTGTGGTACCTCATCAATCAATCTGTTATAATTTTCTGACATAAAATGTCAGTCTGAAATGGACTAATTAAGGACAGAGACATTAAGAGAGAAAAAAAGTTTGTTAAATCTTTACCTCATCATCTTCTCCTTTAGCTATGTATGAAGTGTATCCTCCATTTTCAAAAGACCATTCTGAAAAAAAAAAAAAAAAAAAAAAAAGAATATTAAACCATCTCCCAGATACTGTTCTTTTTACTTCCACTTAAAATATGATGTATACTGACATTAAATAAACAAAACATTTCTCATGGGTTTTTTAAATTGTTCTTTTAAAAAAAACCAAAAAAAAAAAAACAGGACAGACAAAACAAAAATACTTATGGATAAAATATTTTTGAAAACCTCTTATTAAAAGTCACTTCCAAAAACTGGGAACAATTAACAAGACACATGAATTATAAATTATTCTTACCCCTGCCACAGCCGATGTACATTATTGTGTCCAAAGCAAAATCTTGAATCTCGCTGTCTGTGTCATGCGCTAAAGTGTAGCAGCCATGTTCCCACTTGCGCACTTCACTTCGGCATCGAGGGTTTCCACCTAGGGAAAACACAACCGCATACTTCCAAATGTTGTAACTGCAACCAGTTAAGATAACTAGTGTTAAATATTACACTAGATTGTAAGAAAGTTGTATAAGGTGACAAAGATTAATGAAGAAGCAAAAGATAAACAATGTCACAATATTTTATAATCACAAGATTATATCAGAGCTGTGTGCTTTCTGTGCTTCTCTATGGTGCAGAATGCTGGAGAGTTACAGAGAAGGAAATGTCGAAATTGTCCTCTTTTCACACAACATGCCTAAGAAAAATTCACCGAATCTTTTGGCCGAATACCATCACTAACCAAGATCTGCTTACTCGTAGCAAGCAAGAGGACATGCACACCATCATAGCTGGCAGACGCTGGAACTGGGTTGGTCATGTCCTCAGAAGAGACCCCGATGCCATCACAAGAACAGCTATGCTTTGGACCCCTGAAGGAAAACGAAAAAGAGGCCGACCAAAAACAACCTGGCGGAGGACTGTGGAGGCTGAGATGTAAAGAATGAACCAGAGTTGGGGCACTGTACGAAGGATGGCCACCGACCGAGCAAAGTGGAATCAATTTGTTGTTGCCCTACAAGACGCCACTAGGCGTGATGGCCACTGACTGCTTTGACGGTCGGCGGCTAAGGATCAAAGAAGAAGAAGATGCAACAATGCAGAAAACTTATCTTATTCTCATGCAACAATGCAAAACCTTATTTTATTCTCATGCAACAATGCTGAAAATATATCTTATTCTCATGCAACTAAGCATAAACCTTATCATATTCTCATGCAACTAAGTAGAAACTTTATTCTATTCTCATGCAACTAAGCATAAACCTGCACAGTTTTTACTACCACAACTCGTTCCAAATTAATTAAAACATTTTTAGGCCATCTCAAGACTTTGCTTAAAGTCACATTCACCTGCTTCATGAGTTGATGGCTCCGCTAAACTTCCATTTACATCACCATCATCTGCATCAGAGGGTGCTAGCGGGTGTAGTTTGAGACCTGTTAAGTTAGACAGCACCAGAAATGCAGCATCAGAGTGAATGACTTGCAGAAATTCTGAAACAACTGGAGGCAACTGTTCCAAAGGTGTATGGTAGTAGCTCCTGTAAAATAAACATTACCTTGTTGTGACAGTAATGGTGAGTCAGTAAACATTAACTTGTTGTGATAGTAAAGGTGAGTTAATAAACATCATGTTGTTGTGACAGTATTGTTCTTGTTGATCAGAACTGACGTCCCTGCACTCTGGGCAAACCCATAGGTGCTCAGTCTCCCTCAGCAAATGTCAAAGGGTATGAATGCTAATTGTTCCTGTTGTGCACTGGTTGTATACACGCCGGATGAGTCCTCTCATACGTCCATCCGTGCTGGTCTTACGTTTGATGCCAAATTCCAGCAGTCTTAGCTTTGATGATTCATCGATTGCAGTGTCATTCTCTAATAGGCGATCATGAATTGCCCTCAGTATTTCTCTCTTATCCATGTCCAATGCACCTTCTATGGGTGCTCTTGAAGCTAGTATGTCAGCTCTTTCATTGCCGCGTACCCCTGCATGCCCAGGACAGTAGATCCATATCAGTTCTTAAAGATTAGATGCTGCTATGGAGGTTTTCCATTCATGTCGGAGCCATCCATTTTGGACCTTTCGAAGCATGGATTGTGAGTCTGCATTTGTTAATAAAGTATCAGACAGCCATCTTAAGGCAGCAGAAGCTGCCTCTACCTCCATTCTCATGCTGGAGGTTGTTATCATGTAAGCCCCGCTATGTTCAGTGACGATTCTGCCCTTTACTCTAGCAGGGAACCCACACCCTGATTTAATACCACGGATTACAGACCCATCAGTGTACACAATGGCATCATCATCCTGTGGTGAAGTGAGATGTTATAAATATTTATAGGGGACTTAGTGTACTGACTGAGATCAGCTGTGAAGGTATATATATCTAATAAGAGTAGTGTATTATATATAACCTTACTTGCTGCCACATATGTATACCTCAGTCAGAATTATTCTGGAATAGTGTGATGACTACGTTATATGTCTAGGGTATGTGTATGATGAAGTGTAAGTCAAAACAACAACAGACAGATAAACAATTTAATTTATTCCACTACACTTGACAACACTGTGACACTCACATACATAAAACACTCTACAAGGATATCTTAAAGGAGTCACTGATAACTTTTCAAATAACAATATGTATTCATTGCTGTCATGAATGAATATGTGTCCTGATTCAAATACAAAGGAACCAGGAATCACAATCAATTTTAATTACAAGTTATATGTACAGAATTTATTAATATGAATATTGTAGTGACATATATTATTAAAAGTATCCTATGTGTGTCAGTTGTGTAGTAGTAATATGAGGTAATACTGGTTTTGTCTTGTTCAAGCTCTGTTGGTATTTGTCGTCATGACTTCAATAGTTTGTCTTTATTGGAACTAGTATTGGAGATGTTCTCAGTTCCTGATATTAAAACAATTAAATTCCCCTCTTAATTGTATTTTACAATGTCATTTTAAGATGGGGTACATAATGTTGAGCCCAGCTGGCCACATCAGCTTATCTTGCGTGATGGCGGCAGGAAAAGACTCCTCTGCTCGATTTCTCCCCTGTGCTCTGGAGACACCTCACTGATAGCTAAATGGACCAAGGAGTATGCTGTCCGACTCTGGATTCAGCAAAGCTCTGACCAGGTGCTGCTCAATACCATAAGACCACGGTCCCTGAAAACAAGAAGGATGTACCTTCTACTTCATAACTAATTGATACTCTAGTTCTACACTGAGCACAATACATCACAAACATTGAGTTCAGAGCGTTAGGCCAACTGTCAGCTTCATCTGAAATACTTTATACCAGTATTAACCTCCTTAATGGTTACTACGCCTCTGCAATTCCAGCATTATTTCTGTCTAATCAATAATCTAGGTGTCAGTGTACTGTTTGGCCATTCCATGCAGGTTTACTTTCCTCCGACACCTTCTGTTCAGGCTGGAGCATTATAGGCTTTACATCATGTTCGCTACTGAACTACACATATATACAGGCATAAATTAACAATTCACATTCAATTTTCATTAAAAGATACTGAATGTTTCAAGCTTACCACAATTTATGGAAATAAACACAGATACGTTGACTAGCAATGAATTCTGGCACAAATACTGGCACAAATTCCCATCTGCTTATGTTCCAGGCTTTTATTTAGCAAAAATATGAGCTGGCTTCAACGCACTGTTGCTTTATCAAGCTTATTTGAACTAGTGGTCTCGAACTAACGCTCCTAAGTGATTATATCAGCGAGTCTGGCCAATGGAGCCACGTTTCGACAAGTGTTTGAAAAAATTTTACCTTCCTACGTCTCCCCTAACAACCAAGGATAGCATTTATAGTCCGACTAATCGTGTTTAGCCTTACATATCATTCCAGCCAATCAGTTCAAATGTAACTTGTGGCCCATTTCCCGTACAATGGCGGTTTAAAAAATCTACCACTGAGCGATTCTGATTTTGGGTGTTGTCTGACAGCACCATCATTTTATTTTGGCTATAACTTGTTAATTCCTAGACTATTTGCGTAACGTTTTTACATATTCTTTGTCAGCAAGCCCTAAGGAACCCAAATATACAAATTTAAAAGAGCTAAGTGGCTGCGTTCAAAATATGCATTTTCTTCTACCTCCTGTTTCGAAGATGTGCTGTCTGGGTACTGTAATGTTTTCAAACGTAAACCCATCTATTGTCATCTTTCCTAATAAGAGTTTTTCAGTGTCCATACACACGCGTGATATAAGTGCGGTGTGGGAAGGAGATCGCAGAAAAGTTTGTTCGGCCATTTTTGGGGATGTTGTACCTATGAGGGGGGGTTGAGTCAAGGAGGGGGGGTTTTGAGTTCTCAAGCCTTGGGTGCTCCATGAAAATGGTGGCGTGGGGGATAGTGGGTCCCTTTGGGGGGGTGGGGCTCACTGGTATCAGCCATGGGGAGGAGGGGTAGGGTGTTTGAATCGGGGGGGGGGGTATTTCATTGGGGGGTGTGATTGTGGAAGAGAGTGGGGGGGGGGGGGGGGAGAGGGCTGAGTTGGGGAATAGGGGGGTATAGAACCTATGTGTAGTGCTACCACGTATGGGGGTTATGAGAGAAGGGTAGTAGGTGGAGAGCTTTTTTTTGTTATCTTGGAAAGGGAGAGTTCGTGGGGCAGCTGTGAATGAAAGTTATGCAAAAATGAGGGGGATGTGATAGCAGTGAAAATTATGACATGGTCTAAAGGGTGTAGGGGGATGTGGGGCCCCGGGGTTGGGGGGGTGGGGGGGTGCTCCACCCCCCCCCCCCCCCCCATGAACAAAGAAGTGCAGTGAACACGGTGTTCATATGTATGTTGCTGGAATTAGGATGCTTTGGGGAAACTAGATCCAGGTGAAGGGGGTGCTCTTACTAGATCCCGAAGCGTTCTGCAAATAGAGGTTACTTGGAAGTTTAACTTCGTCTGGGATAAGTAGCGGCCGCAAGAGATTGAAGGAAATGGATCCGTTTGTGTCGTAACGGGGACAGTAGGGAAGTAGGTAAGTGAGTCCAGGGGGGGTTGAACGTGGTTGATGTGGCTGAGAAAGTTTCTCATCGTGATGTGAAGCTAAGATGAGGCTGGTTGAGTTGTGCTGAAATGTTGTGAACCGTGGGTAATCTGATTGGGCAGCTCAAAGTGCAGTGATAGACAGTGAATTATGAAAAGTTAGTGAACAAGTGGAGTAAGAGTCTTGAGTAGATGCTATGCGGTGAGTACTCGTAATAACGTTTGAGTGGGAGGGAGTACAGTGATGGTTGAGTGATGAGTGTTGATGTAGGGGGTAAGTCGATGTGTAGGTAGGAAGTCATGGGTGGTTGGTGGGTTTGGAATGGGATATATTAGTTTACGTTACTAATTAGTATTTTGGAATTGTGGGAGTCGCGGAACACGAGGAGTGGGGAATAGTCATTTAAGTTGGGGGTTAAGTGGTGTGGGAGTGTTGAAGGTAAGGTTGGGCAGATGGAACTGATCATGGGTTTGTACTGTAGGAGTGGTTGACAGAATCGAGAACTAGTTCTGATAGGAGTGAGTTTGAGTGTATGGTTTGGGTAGATCCGTTGGGAAGTGGTTAACCTCAAGTTGGGGAAGTGAGTGAGGGATGTTTGGATCAGCTCCAGATAGTAGATGGGTGAGGAAGCTGGGAAGGGATTGCTAGGTACAAGTAGCTGGCGAGTTCAGAAGTGAATGAGTGGGTTAGTCAGAATGAGTATTTAGTTAGTAATAGTAATTGGTGAGTGAGGGTATGTTTAGTGAGTTGTGAGTGGTGTGGTATATGCGGATTGTTAGGTTATTGGTATGATGGTAGTGAAGTTTTTGAGTAGATTAGGTTGATTGAGTAAATGAATGGGTTTAAACGTGGGTAGATGGTTTTTTAGTTAGATGTTATGTATTGTATGGGGAGATATGTGGATTTGTTGGGATTGTGATAGTTTTGTTGTTTGGGGGGAAGTTTTGGGTGGTGGTATGTGATGTGTTGATATAATATAATTGGTTATGGGGTGAATGGGTTAAGTATAGTGAGAGAGGGTTAGTATTTTGTGAGTGTTGTTGTTAGGAAGATTGTTACTGGGTGTTTGTTAATATTGCGGTGGGTTAAGGTGGGGGGGATATGAGGTGTTTTTTTGGGGGTATGGGGATAGCCGTATAGGGATTTGAGGGGGTATTGTTTAGTGTTTTTAAGGAGTTTTGATGTACAGGTAAATGGTGGTATAGTATGAAAAGGGTCCAGAATAGTTTCGACTTGTAGGTTTGTCAACTGTTTGAGGTGATGAGATAAGATATAGTGGGGGTTGAGTGGGTGAGTTTAGAGTGTTTTTTGGTGGCACTGGGGTGTGTTGGGGTGACTTAAGAGATAGTGGATATTGAGGATTGGTTCATTGTAGGTGAAGGGGATTTGTTTTTTTGGTTTGAAATGGTGGGGAAGGGTCGAGGTTTAGTAGTGGATGTTGTTTGAGGGTTTGGTATGTAACTGATGTAATTGTGGTTGTGGTACATCGAAGGGTTTTTACGGAGTGGGTATTCGTTTTTGCGTGGCTGTTTTATATTGTGTGTGTTTTTATGAGCAGTGGAAGTGGTGGTTGTGTGTTTGTTGGGGGTTGGGTATATGGGGTTTGTTGTGGTGGGGTGTTTGGGGGTGGGTTGTTTTTTTGGTTTTGTTTGTGGTGGGTTTGGTTGTGTGTTGTGGGTTGGTTTATTGTTGGTGTGGGATGGGGTTTGGGTTTTTGTGGTGGTGGTTATGTGGGGGTGGGGGGGTTATGTGGTGTTGGGGGTTTTTTTAGGGTTTTTTGGGACATGTTTTTGGTTTGTGGGTTTGGGGTTTGGGTGGGTGGGGTTTTTGGGGGGTTTGTTGGGGGGGTGGTTGGGGGTGGTTTGGGTTTTTGGGGGTTTGTGGGGGGGGGTTATGGGGTGGTAGGGGGGGGTTATTGGGGGGGTTTTTTGTTGTGGGGGTTGGGTTTGTTTGGGGGGTTAGGGGGGGGATTAGTTGGGTGGGAGTTTTTGGGGGTTGTTGTGTTTGTTGGTTGAGGAATAGGGTTTGGGTTGAGGGGGGTTTGTGGGTTTTTTTGGGATTGGGTGTTAAATTGGTTTGGGGGGGGTGTGTTTGGGGGTATTGGTGGTGTTTGTGTGTAGGGGTAAGTTGTTTTATGGGTGGGATGGTGTTGGTTTTTATATTGGTGGTGGGGGGGGGGTGGGGGGGGGTTTTGGTAGTTGATGGGGAGGTTATAGAAGTGTTGATTTTGGGTGGTTTAGGTACTGTGTGTGGTTGGGGTTGGGTTTTGATTTTGGTGAATTAGGTTTTATTTAATATGAACAGGGTGGGGTTGTATTAACTGTGTTAGGGGTAGTGGGGGGGGGGGTGTTGGGGGTGGGTTTTTGGGGGTTAGTGGGTTTTGTTAGGTGTTGAGGGTTTTGTTAGGTGGGGGGTTGGGGGGTGGGGGTGTTAGTTGAGGTTGGGTTATGGGGGGTGATTTAAAGTGAGAGGGGG
Organism: Oreohelix idahoensis; assembly: GCA_024509875.1. Classification (NCBI taxonomy): domain Eukaryota; kingdom Metazoa; phylum Mollusca; class Gastropoda; order Stylommatophora; family Oreohelicidae; genus Oreohelix; species Oreohelix idahoensis. The sequence goes on along the minus strand of JAMPIV010009810.1, from coordinate 110,680 downwards.
GGGTTTTGGGGTTTGGGGTTGGGGGGGTTTTTGGGGGATTAGGGAAGGTGGATATGGGTAGGGGTTTTTGGGGGTTGGAGGGTATATTAATTAGTTGTGTTTTTGTGGAGTAGGGGGGTTGGGGTGGAATTTGAGATGTTGGTTTGATAGTGGTTATGATGGGGTAAATGTGGGGTTAGGAGTGGAGGGGTATGGGGGTGATGATTGGGGTGGTTTTGGATTGGTTTAGGGTTTTGGTAATTGGGTATTGGGGGGGGGTTTTTTGGTAATTGTGGAGGGGTGGGTATGGTATGATGTTTGGTGGGTGGGTTATGTTGTAGGGTTTTTGGGGGTGGGGGGTGGGGGGGATGGATTTATTTTGGTGGATAGTTATAGTGTTTAGTTTAGGGGGGGGTTTAAGGATTATGTTGTATGTAGGTATTTGGGTTGGGGGTATTGAGTAAAGTGGGATTTTAGATTGGGTGTGGTTGGTAGGGGGAATTGGGGGATTTGGGTTAGATTGAGTTGGGGGTGGGGTTAGTGGGGGGTTTTGGGGTTTTAGGGGGTTATGTGGAAGTTTTGGGTTGTAATTGTTGGGGGGGGGTGGGGGGTTGAGGGGGTTTTGGTAGGGGGGGGGTGGTGTTATTTTGGCATTGGGATTGTTAGTGGGGTTAATGGTTTGATTTAGGGGGGTTGGGATTTTTTAGGGTTATGTGGGTGTTTTTTGGAGTTGGAAGTGTTTAGTGTTGTGGTTAGTTTGAGGGGGGGGGTTAATGTATTGGTTGGTTTTGGGTTGTGTGTTATGGGGTTTATGGAATTTTTTGTAAAGAATTGGGGGGATTGTTGTGTTGGGTTATAGGTGTTTTTTATGGATTGGGATTGTGGGGGGGGGTGATGGGGTTGGGGATGTTTATTGGAGATTTGGTAATGTATGGGGGGGGGGGGGGGTGGGGTGGTATGAAGGTTGTGGTAGGGGGTTTGGGAATGGTGGGAAATTGGATTGTTAGGGTTAGGGGGTGAATGTGGGGTATGGAAGGTGGGTTAGGTTTGTTTTTGGTTTGATGGTTTTGTGGTTGGGTTGTTATTTATTGATAATGGTTTTGAGTTGTTGGAATGAGGGTTGGGGAGGGGGGTATTGTTTTGGGTGAGAGGTTTGTTGGGGATTTTGGGGTAGGATTTTGTTTGTTATGTTTGGATAAAAATGTTGGGAGATGGTGTGATTTTGGGGGGGTTTTTGGGGGGTGGGGTATTGGGGGGTTTGATTAGATTTGGTGTGGGGGTGGGTGGGATGGGTTTGTATGGTTAGGGGGGGGGTATTGGGGGGTTTGGTTTTGGGTTGGTTTGATATGGGTTTATTTTGGGGTTTTGTTTTTGTTTTATGGGTGGGTTGGGGGGGGGGGGGGTATGTGGGTTTGTATTGTTGGGTATTTTTGGAGAGTTAATGGGTGGGATTTTTGGATTAAAAGTTGGGAATTTGGTTTTTTTGTGTATTATTAGGAATATTTGTGGGTGGGGGGGGTGGTTTGTGGGTAATTGGTAGGTTATATGGGTTTTGGGGGGGTTTGGGGGTGTTTGGTTTTAACAGTATGTTTTGATTGAGTTTTTGGGGTTGGGGTTGGGTGGTTAAGGATTGGGGGGGGTGGTTGTTTTTTGTTTAGGGGTTTTGATATGGGGTTGGGTGTTGGTGGTGGGTGTTTTGGGGGGGTTTTGTGTAGGTTGGTTTTGGGGTGTAGGGGTTTGGGAGTTGGGGTTTATTTGATAAAGTAGGTTTGGGTTGGATGGGGGAAGGATGTGGTATGGGGTGGTAGTGGATTAGTTTAAGGGGGGGGGGGTTGGGGTTTAGTTGATGGATTTGTTGGGGTATTGGGTATTATTTTATGAGGTAGGGGTTGTTTTGGGGTTAATTAGGGTAGGAATTTGTTTTTTTTGTGTTATGGGGTTTTAGATATGTTGTTTAGGATTGGTAGGGTATAGGGGATTGTTGGGTGGGGGGGGGGGTAGTGTTGGTGTAGGTGGTTGGGGGGTTATAGTGTATGGTTGGATATTTGGGGGGGGGGGGGTGGGTAAAAATTATGTTGTTTTTGGGGAATGTTTTTATTTTTATTTTAAGTTGGATTAGGATTGGGGGGGGGTTTTGTAATTGGTTTTTTTTGGGGGTATTTTTGTAATTTGGTAGGGTTGGTGGGTGTAATTAATTTTATTGGGGGTTTTTTGGTATTTTTGTTGATTGGTTTGGGGGGATGTTATTTGATATGTTTTTGGTATTTTGGGGGGGTTGTTTTTTGTTTTGGTGTGGTTGAAAATGGTTGGATGGGGTTGAATGGTTTTTTTTTTTAGGGGTGTTTAGGTGTTGAAAATTTTATGAAAATTGGTAAGGGGGGGGATTATTTGGTTATTTGGGTGGTTTTTTTTGGGGGTTAGTGTTTAGTATTAATGTTTGGGTTGGTGGGTTTGGGAAGTATGGTGTTTGGTTTGTTTTGGGTTTGTTGTAACATGTTAATTTGTTAGAGGTGTGTTTGGGTTTTTTGATTTGTTTTGATTAATTTTAAATTTTTAATGGGGTGGTGGGGATGGTAAAGGAGTTGTTTTGATGTGTGGTTTTATTGGGGATTGTTTTTTTGGGATGTTGATTTTTGGGGTGTTGTTTGTTTTTTTTGTGAGGGGGTTATTTTTGTTTTGGGGGGGGATTAGGTTTGGGTGGAATTTGTATTTGGTGTAGGAGGTTTATAAGGGGGTTTTTTGAATTGGATTTTTTATGGGAGGGGGGTGGGGAAGGGTTTTGGGGAAGGTTTTGGTTTTATTTTTTTTGGTTAAAGGGGGGAAGTGAGGGGGGTTTGTGAATTGGTGGTTAAGTTGTTGGGTGGTGTTGATTTGTTTTGTTTGTTTTTTTGGATTTGTTTTTATATATAATGAGTTGTGTTTTTTTTGGTATTGGTGATTGTGATGGTGGATGTGGTAGGGTATGGTTTGGATTGGGGTGTTTGGTTTTAGGTTGTTTTAAATTTTGATTTGGTTTTTTGTTGTATTTTAGGTGGTTGTTATTTTTAAGTGATTGTGGGATAGGTTTATTTTTATTGGGGGTATTTTTTATAGGTAATTGGGGTTAAATTGAAAAGTGGGGGTTGAGTGATTTGGTTAGTAAGTTTGGTGGTTTATTGGATTGTTTGGTAGTGTTGTTGAAAAATGTGGTTATTGTTTGTGAGGGGAGTATTTTAATGTTTTATTTGTTAGGGGATAGGGATGGGTTGGGGAGTGTTTGGGGAATGGTTTTTTTTGTGTGATGGGAGTATAGTTTGTGAAGTTGATATTGTTTTGAGGTTTTAAATAGTTTGTGGAAAAATTTTTGTGGGGGTTGTTTATGGGTGGTAAAGGATGTTATGGTTGATGGGGGTTTATGTTAATGGGAATGGGGAATGGGGGGTTTTAGATGGTTTTGGGTTGTGTTAGTGGGGTGGGTGAATAGTAATGGTAATTTAGAGTGGGGATATGGTTTTGTAGGAGAATGGTTTGTGGGGAAGTTTATTGGATGTTTTGGTTTGGTAAAAATGATTATGTTAATTTGGGATGGGATTTGTTGTTTTTTGATGGGGGTAGGGGTGGGTTGGGGGGGTTGAATTGGTTGTTTTTTTTATGTTGGTAGGGGTGTTTGTAGGTTTGGTTGTTGATGAGGTTTTTAAAGTTTGTATGTGGGGATAAGTTGTTAGGTTATGATGGTTAATGGTGTTTTTTTATGGTTGGTAAATTTTATTTTTGGGGAATTATTGGGGGTTGGGTATTGGTTATGTTAGGGTAATTTTTTGTGAGGGAATTGTGGTTTTTGGATATATTAAAAATGGGTTAAAGTTTTTGGTTAGGGGGTTTGGTTAGGGATTATAGGTTTATTATTAGTATGGGTGGGTTGTAGTGGTTGGGTTAGGGTAAATAATTTGGATAATTGGGTGGGGTTATAGGATTTGGTTTATTTTGGGAATATTTATTAGTTTTGAGGGTTTGGGGGGATAGTGGTTTTAATTTGGTGTGTGTAGTTTTTTTGATAGTTGGAAATTGTTATTATTAAGGGGGATTGGGGTGTTAGATGGGTATTTATAGGGGGATAACTTTGGGGTTTGGTATTTTGGGGATATTAGATTTTTGATTTGAAGGGGGGGGATGGGGATTGGATGAGGAGATTTTTGGTTTTTAGGGTTGTGATGGGTATTTTGAATGGAATGTGTATTTTAACATTTTTGAAGTTTTTTTTTTTTTTGTATGAGGTTTGGATTGTTTTGGTGTTTTATGGGATAGATTTATAGTTGGAGATTTAATGTGAATTGTTTTGGGGGAAATTGGGGAGGTGTTATTTTTTGGGGGTTGTGGATGGTGGAGGTTATGGTTTTTGATAAGATTTGTTTGTTGGAATTTATTTTAAGATTGGATTTGTGTTTAGTATATTGGTTGGAGGTTATTGTTTTGTGGTTTTTGTGGGGAGTATGGTGATGTGTTGGGGGGTTTTAATGGGGGATTTTGGAGTTTTTGGAGAATTTTGAGGGTTTTTTTTATGGGGGATAGTTAAAGTTTTTGTATATAATGGTGGGATGATTTTTGGAGGTTAGTTTTTGTAGATGTTTTGTTTTTATTAGGTTTTTAGGGGGGGAAGGTTGATATTTGGGAAGGATGATTGTTTTGGGATATGGGTATTTTTATGTGAGTGGGTAAGTGGGATGTTTATTTTTATGAGTGGGTAGTTTATTTTGATTTGTTGATATAGAGGTTTGTTTGAGGTGGTTATTTTTGAATTTTTTGATATTAGGTTTTGTTTTTGTGGGATCTATGGTGGATTGATGTAGAATAGGTGTTTGATGTTTTGTTTGTATTTTATTGGTTGGTTTTGGTTGGTGAGGTATTGGTGTGATTGAAGATTGAAAGGGTTGTGGTTTGGTTTTTGGGTTTTATTGTGGGGTTTTGGGGAGGGAAGGAAGGTGGGTTTATGGGGTAGTATTTTTGTTTGTTTTGGTTTTAATGTTGTGTTTGGGGGGGAGGGTGAATGGGGTTTTATAGTATTTATATGTTGGTTTTTTTTTTATTTAGATAGTGGATTAGGTTTGAAGGTTTGGGGATGGTTTTTTTTTGGGGGAGGTGAATTATTTTAAGTTTTAGGGGGTATTTTTAGTAGATATGGTTTTGGTGGGTAGATTTTTAGTAGGGTTTGAAAGTGTGGTTTTGGAATTAGTTGTTTTGGGAAATTGTGTTTTAGAGGATGGGAATATTAGGAGATAGTTGTATGATTGGATGGTATGTTTGTTTGAATGTTTTATTTATTTGGGAGTTTTAGGGTTTGTTTAGGGTTGGGGTAAGGGTGAGATTTAAGTGTATGGGTTTGAATTTTAATGGTAAGAGTTATTGATGTTGTATGGTATTTGGACTAAATTTTATAGGTATGAAGGGAGTGGAAATTGTGGATTTAAGTTTTAATTTTGTTATGATAGGTGTAGGTGGTTTGAGTTTTTGGGGGTTTGATAGGGGATAGTGATTGTGTTGAGGTGTTGTTGTATAGTGTGGTTTAAGGATTTGAAATGAGGTATTGATTTGTAAGGATGGTGGATTAATGGGGAAGTGTTTTGAAGGTTTTTTGTAGATTTAGGTTTATTTGTTGTAATTTATGGGGTTATGTGGTGGTTTTGATTTTGGTGAAATTTTTTAAAGAGATTGAGGGATGGTGGGGGTTGTTTGTATTATGGGGAGAGTTTGATTTTAGATTAGATGGTTAGAATAATTGGAGGTTATAGGTAATGGGTATTGGGAGATTTTAGTGGATTGGATAGGATGAAGGGTAGGTAGATTTATTGTTGTTAAGGAGATAGTAGAAATGGGGAAGATTGAATATTTGTTATAGGGTGAATATGAGTAAAAGGGGTTAAAGGATGAGGAGTTTAGTGGATGTAGGATATATTGGTTAAGTAAAAAGTTTAAATATTTATAGGGGGAAAGGTGGGGAGGGTTATTGATATGGATTTGGGTTAGGGTGGTGATGTTTTGTATGGGTGAGGTTGGATTTAGGAGATATATGGTTATTGGAGTTTGATTATTGTTGGAGGTTAGGGGTTGTTGGTTTGGGGTTAGGGATGTAAATGGGATAGTGTTTGTGTAGGGTTGGAAAGGTAATGTTTTATGGATACATAATGTTGTGAGGTTTTAATTGATATGTATAAGTTGATGTGATATATGGGTTGGATAAAATGAGATTGGGTTTGTGGGTTGGGGTGATGATTTTTAAAGTTTTGGGGAGTTATGGAGAAGTGAGTAGGTGGGATATAATAGGTATATGTTATGGGTGGGTTAGAGTTGAGTGGAGTGTATTGGATAGATTTTGAATGTATTTGAGTTTTTGAGGTAGGAATTAGAGTTAATGGGGGTTTGGTAAGGGTTTGGTAAGGTTGAGAAGGAGGTGGGTGTTGAATGGGTAAGATTTTGGATGTAAGTATTTAGGGTGAGAGAAATGATTGTTGGATATATTGGGGAGAAGTGTAAGAAATGTGGTAGGAGGAGTTTGGGAATGGGTGGTATGTGGAAAGGGGATGTTGTTTTTATGGGTGAAGAGATTGGGGGGTGTGGGTATAGAGGTGGGATGTGATTAGGAATAGGGAAGTGGTTATTATTAAGGGTATTTGTAAGTAGGATTATTGAATGGGTTTTGAAGGGATTACAGGTTGAAAATATTTTTGATTTTGGGGAGTGGTATATGTGTTTAATTTGGTGTTATGGGGTTTAATTGAATAGGAGGGGTTTTATTTTTAGGAATTTTAATGGAGTTGTGGATGGGATGGTTTGATATGTTTAGGGTTTAGTATTTTTTGTATTATTGGGATATGGAAAGGTTGGTGGATTTATAGAGTAATGGTGGGTAGAGTTTGTTGTGATTTTTGGGGAGGAGTTAGGGGGGATGAGGGGAGTTTATGGGTTAGAGATTTTTGATTTATGATTGGTTATATTTGTAAAGATAATTGATTTTGTGAAATTTTTTAAGGGAGGGGAAGTATGTTGAGGGATGAGTATGATAATGTTTTTGTGGGTTTGTGTAAGAGGTGTAAGGGAAAATGGAATTGGTTGAATGTGGGTTGTTGGGGAATGATTTTAAATTATGGGATGTTTATTAGGAGGGGAGGTTTAATGGATAATATTGGGGGGGGTAGGGTTGTATGGGGGAAGTGGATGTATGGTTTAGTTAAGGAGGTTATTTGATTGTTATTGGGTTATATTAGTGTTGAGGTTGATATTTGGATTAGGTAGATAGTTTTTTGATGGATGTATTATGTTTTTAGTGGGTTAGTAAGAATTGAGGTGATGGTTATTGGGGGTTTGGGGTTTAGATGTTGGGATGGAGATTTAGGGGATGATTGGGTTTGTGTTGGGGGGTTAATGGGTTTTATGATGGTATATGAAGTGGGTAGAATAAGATGTGGATTGGATTTTAGGTAAATAGGATTTTTGTTAGGATTGGATAGGGGGATGAGTTGTTAGATGATTGGGAGGGGATTATGTTATTGTAGGGATTGATATTTGTAAGGATAGTGTTGATTATTGTGGGGTTGGAAAATGAGGGATTGAGGGGGGAAAACGGTTGGTTTAGGATGGGAGGGGGGAATAGTTATTGGGATGTTATAGAGTGGAGATGGTGGGTTAGATTGGTTGTTGAAGGAATTGATGACACAGGGGATATTAGGATAAGTGAATTGCATTTGGGATTAGGATTATAGGAATGAATTTTGGAAGTGGGGGGTAGGAGTTAATTACGTAGGGATTACAGGAATAAATGATGTAATGTGGAATATTAGAATTTGAATTGAAAATAGGTGATTTGGGATTTTTGGGATTTTTTTTGAGTTATTTGGAATAGTGTTTGGGTTTAATTTAGGATCTATGATGACAGTTGTATTAGGGGATATATAGGAATTATTAGGTTGTATTTTAGAAATTGAGGGTTGTGAAGGGAATCTTGGAGAATGGGGGGGATTATGAATGTGGTGTGATGTAGATTGATATTTGGTGGGTAATTGTTTTGAGTGATTTGGGGGGGGGGGGTGAAGGATATGGTGGTTTGTAGGGTGGTGGTTTGTGGATAGGGGTTGACATTTGTTTATAGTGGTGTGGGTGATTTGATTTTATTAGATGTGGATGAGTAATTTTTGGGGGTGGTTTTGAAGTGATTTGGTGTGACAAAGTGAGGGGTTAGGGGGTGTAATTTTTGTGTGTGAAAATTGTGAGTATAGCAAAGGTTGGGAAGTTTTGGGAGTGTATTGTTGGTTTTTTTTTTTAAATATATAGAAGACAGGAGTAAGGGGATACAATTGACAAAAGGGGTTAATGTGTGAATGTGTGAAGTAGGGGTTATGGGGGGGGGGGGGGGGTAGCAACCGGGAAGCTAGGTTAGATGACGTGCAAGCGTGGAGTGGATTATGGATGTATAAAGTATTGGGTCCTGTGATAGGGCTTACCGAGGAGAGATTAGTTAGGGAGTTAGAGGGTAGGAGTTTTTGGTGGGGATATGGGTGGGAGGGCTGTGTGGTTTGAGGGGTTATAGCTTTATAAATAAAAAAAATTTTTAAGTGAAATATTTTAGGTAGCGTATGCAGGGGGTGGGTTCTGGACCACCCGTGGAGTCTCAAGGTATTATGGTGTGGGGGCAACAGTGAGTTTACCCAGCTGTAAGGGGAAATGGATCCTGATTAGGATGACTTGAGTTTAATGGGGGAGGTTATAGGAATAGGTGGTGGAGTGTCTGTGGATGGCCCCAATGGTAGGCCTTTCCGCCCCTTGATAGGATATTGCATGTGAGATGAAAAGGATGTTTGTGTAAGATTTACTATCTCTTGGTGTACATAGTGGGGTATGCTAATGGGGGAACTGTTCACCCGAAAAGTACAGTAGACAGTGTTGGATTTGTACACTTAATTAATCAAATGTGTTGTAAATAAGTGGTGTTTACACATGCAGTGTTTCAGATGACACCAGGGACACACAACCTCCTTTTGTGGAAACATTCGCCGGATGCTTACCAGGGGGTAGGGGTCGGATCAGGGAAAACTGTTTTTTTGAAAGAAGAGGGCTCTGTAGCGAGATTTGGTAAACACTTGCTTGGTTGTAGCGCGACACGCCCACGCGACACCCACACACACCAGCGCAAGGTCAGCGCTGCGGTCTTTCTTTGAAGTTGGTAGACAGCGGAAATGTGGCTTACGGTTAAAAGCCATACAGTATTACTGAAGAATGAGGAAATAGCTATATAGGAATGTATGGCCGACTTTAAAAGTTTGCATTTACTGGACATTAAATTATTCACTACAGGAGAACGCATGGTTGGAATAATATTAAATAAATATAACTCAACAAAGGAGATAGGCTAGGAATTATATCCAAAAGGATATTATTCAAATATAAATAGTTTTAAAGATAATTAATATTTTTCACCTTCATCACATCGGCTAAAAGTTAGCTAATAATCTTTAAAAAATTTATTACACTAACAAGCCTCAACGGAATTGTATAAAACTAATATGTAATGAAAGCCCCATATGGGGAAAAGGAAATGATATATAGGAAGGAAGGAAGGAGATAAGTGTGTGAGTGACAGAAGAGAAAAACGAGTACAGGAAAAGCACAGATTGTTTCAAATAGCTTCAAAACAGGAGATGAAACTAAAATCTTTTGGGGAATTTGGGAGCTGCTTTCTCGTACGCGCGAGAGACTGAAATATAAGGACAGAGCGGCGCATTGTAAATCACACACCAAATCCAGAAGCCAGAGTGAGAAACTGGAGGACAGCCTCTGCAAGAAAAGTTCTATTTTCACGCTGCATGCAGGGCAGATTAAGTTAAGCCAATACAGTCTCACCGTGAGCTTATTAATCCTAAGAGGGTATGTAAGTTTATTAAAAATATATGTATTACTAATATCATTTTATTTTCAGATTTTATTTCTGATTGATTGTAGCAGATATAATAAAAAAGGGAATGACGCTAACCAGAGATAACCTTCACCGGCATTGTCAGGAAGCATAACCATTAATTGGTTAGCCAAATATATTATGGCTAATTCTTGCCTGGAAGCTTACGACATACCAGCAAGTACATAAGTGACTTGACATCCATAAGTGGAAGGCAAAGGTTATATCGTACCCATGTATCATAACATGTGATTTATTCATGTATATTGTTAATTCTGCACCTTATACATTATCTTATCATGCTATCTCTGTAATATACTACCATGATTCATTCATTTACATACAAACACTGAAGACATGGTCGCATCATGAACAGCAGAGGGTGGTGAGATTGTTAGAACAATGGCCACCTATTACTTCTTGTTCCAGGTTTTTATGATCAATGTTTATGATCATTCCTGATCGAGAAACTAAAGACTTGAAGAAGTTGATCCAGCTCACTGAAGCCTAGAGGTCAACCAAACTTCAACACCTTAGTCCCCCGTAGTTATAGGGCGGGCTGAAGGAAAGTCTTCCGTACTCCAGTGTGTCGGAGGAACCTCGAGCAGACGTGGATAAAGTTGAGTTTATATATTTCCATCCAACAAATCCTGTGAGCAGTTCTAAAACGACTTTCTAATGATGAAAACTAGATGGCAAGAGATAATGTGACAAACTTGTTTTATAAATTCAGTGGAAGATAAATCCAAGACTTTTTCTATTAGTTATTTTAATTTGTAACTGTAAATAATCATACATTTTACCATCTTCCAACACCCATTTATCATTACAAGAATATATAGATGTACATAATAAATTGGATAATTGTACTCATTTGACTTGTTAAATTTTAACTGTTAAATTTTGAGTTACTTTTTCTAATTTAATTATAATATCACATAGGGTTACGATAGCGAAGTAGCATCTTATACTTCTGAAGCCTAAATCTATTGTCCAGCTCAGAGTATTCACAGCTGTAACTCACTTGTGATACCAGTGTACTTCTCGGGCACTGGAACTTCATACTTTCTGGAGAGAGATTCTACTTCTGCTCTACCACTACTATCATACTAGGAAAACCTTTCGCTACAATTTCGAGTACTGTCATTGTGACAGCACTGTTCTTTACCATTCTTCTTCCTTTCTTTATTATATGTATTTATTAGGCTTTATATTTACCTGATAATTTATATATGTGGATTAGAATATTTCACGACACATCCGAAGCATTATCATTTATCAGCTGATCAACTTCTAGCTCTGCTCTCCCATAGGCCTAAGTTCTGCACTCTCTACCAAGGCTGATGATGACCTGCTGGTAGTTCATCCAGCTCTCATCTGACTTACTCCACTCTTCTCCCTTGAATATATTTTCAACTGTGGTCACCTGTCTAATAGTCGCCTCTGCCTGCGCCATCCATGACATCCCCCTCTTTATTCTTGCTCCTTTGATGTCAGCTATGTTCCCATGCAGGGAATGCCTTTTATCTGTGGTTACTCGCATATACGCTTTTATATGGGCCATTGCATAACTGGATCTAATTGACAGCAATCCAAGCATGTGCCACATCATCACAATGAGGGTATCTCGAGTACAGCCCAAGAATATATGCATCCCTTCATTTTGAATGCGCTCCAGTCATTCACATTGTGATACTGACAGCGTGAGCATTCCCAGGCCATACTCGATTACAGACAAGACCAGCTGATGATACAGGAGAAACAGTAGTCTCTGCTCTAGGTGCGCTGCAGCCATTGTTTTTAGGGCTGCCAGACCTATCTTGCACTTCTGTATGATGTGATCAACATGGTTCTTATACCATAGCCCACGATCGAATGTTACTCCAAGATATTTCAACTTGTCCTGCCTTTCAATTTTCTGTCCACTGAGAGTAATGTCTGGAAGATCTGCTTTCAATATGGAGTTATTCAAGGAGCACCAAAGCTGGGATTGACACACCATTTAGAAACTGCCTGAAGTGTCTCATGTATGCTTTTAACCATTTCATGTCTATCTGAGAAATTTCATGTCTATCTACATGTGACAGTAATGGTGAGTAAATAAACATTACTTTGTTGTGATGGTAATTACGAGTTAATAAACGTTACTTTGTTGTGACAGTTATGGTGAGTGCAAATAAGTACAATTTGCAAAGCTAGAAATGGTAAGGAATAAGGAACATTTGTGACACTGTGGCAAGTCAAAAAAAGACTTGTTATGGCAGTAGTTGTAAGCAAAACAAGTTATGGCAGTAGTAGTGAAGCAAAAACTGTTATGACAGCAGTGGTAAACAAAACTTATAATAGTAGCGGTAAGCAAAACCGTTAAGTGGATCAATCACTGTCTTGATATCAAAGACTCATTATGAATCACTATCTTGATATAAGACACATTATCAATTACTGTGTCAATATCAGACTCATTATTAATTACTGTCTCGATATAAAAGACTCATTATCAAAGACATATCTTGCGCAGGATATAAGGATTAATATGGTATAACAAGGCCAACCACGTGGAACTGATGACAAGAACCAATGGACAAGAGGTGCGAAGAAGATGCTGGCAATGGATAGTATAAACAATGAGGAAACCTGTTGATAGCATTACAAGGAGTCCTTGTTCTGGAACAACAACCCCCCCCCCCCCCCCCCCCCCCCCCCCCCCCCCCCCCCCCCCCCCCGCCCCCCCCCCCCCCCCCCCCCCCCCCCCCCCCCCCCCCCCCCTCCCCCCCCCCCCCCCCACCCCCCCTCCCCCCCCGCCCCACACTCCACTGTCTTCCCCACTCCCCTCCCTTCTCACCCCCCCCCCCCCCCCCCCCCCCCCCCCCCCCCCCCCAGGTTAAGAGAGGTAGAGGCAGACCACAAAAACACATGGAGAAGAGAAATGGAGACAGAAATGAAAATGATGAAGACACAGTAAGACCTTGAGCTGATGGCACATGACAGGAGGACTTGGCATCAGTTTGTTTTAGGCCTATGCTCCATGGGTGGCTAAAAGGTGATGATGATTCCAAAAACTGTCTGTGATGGACCTCCAATATTTTTGTCTCTTGACCTGATGATGTATACTGACAAGCTACTTATTAACTCCACAATTATTTTCCACCCTGTGCCGTAATGTTAATTCGTGATAGACTAAAAACAACGCTCAGAGAGTTGTTTTGGCACGGGTGTCAAATCTGACCAACTCTCTGAGAGTTGTTCCGGAGTCAAAGAGTTAAGCCAGTGGTGGTTAACAAAACTGCTTATCTTAACTGAAATAAAGATTACTAACAGATTTAATAAAGACTAGACCTAAAAGTCTTTTATATTTGGACATGCGCCCTAATATAACCGACTAGACTGAACGGGAACGCGCCTTTTATATTTTTTAAAAAATTACTAACATGTCTTGCTAGAAACAATGAACAAAACTTAATCTGCTGCTAGCTACAGTAAACCTAACTTGTCAAACTGGTAGTAGCAGTCTTCTTCTTCTTCTTGCGATCGCATCTTTGATGATTACACCGTCAGACGAGTTCTCATGATGAATTCGACTGTTGTTTGAAGTTCCTCTTTAACTCCATATAGCTTTGAGTTTAGTGTTGAGTCATTGGGCCAGTATATCTTTCTTAACTGGTCATACAGAGGACAGTCCTGTAGAACATGCTCAGCAGTTTGTTCGTTTAATCCACATGTGCACAGTGGTGAAGCAGACAATCGTAGCTTGTGCATGTGTTTATTCAGTTTGTTATGCCCTGTCCTGAGTCGAAAAATAGTTATCTGTCCCTGCCGGTCGAGAGTGTGATAGTCGTCTTTGGGTTGGTTCTGTTCTCTTCTTATAGTCTGGATAGCTCTCTTTTTCTCAAAGTATGTGACTTCATTATCTTCTTGTTCACATTCTCCTCCCTTTTTTGCAAGTTTATCTGCCTTTTCATTTCCGGGTACACCACAATGCGATGGTACCCACTGAACTATGGTTCTCTTTTTGGCAGCTACCTTGTTTAGTTCATTTCTCAGATGCGGGAGTTTACCACCCTTGAGAGCTTGCAGGACAGACAGTGCATCTGTGAGGATGACTACCTGGTGGCAGTCAGAGTTGGTGTTATAAATCATATTTGCAGCTTGCTCTAGAGCTTGAACCTCAGCTGTATAGTTGGAACAGAATTTACCAGTGGGAATGTGCCTAGTCTCATAGTGGTTGTCAGGATATGAGATAAAGATACCGGCACCTCCATTCCTAACAGCATTAGTTGCTGATCCATCTGTATAGGCATGTATCCATGATTGATCGGGATAGCTTTCTTGGATCATACTCAATGTAGCAGTTCGTTTTTGCAGATCATTATACTCACATCCACTTGTGAGACCACTGACTGATGTATTAATTTGGAGGGCACTGCTGGCCTGCTCCCATGGTACAGGGTATAGGGTGGGCTTCAGTGGTGTTGTCTTCATGGATAGGTCTTCTTGATGCTGTCTTATAAGTCTTTTCCCCCGATGCACAAAGCTGCTACGCTTTAGACGTCCCAATGCCAGATCATCTAGTCTTGCCTTCATTGGGTGCATTGGCATACTGTTGTACTTTTCCATCTGGATCATGGTTTTTGTGTCTCTTCTATGGGACAATGTCTGTAATCCAGCAACCTTCTGCATCTCTGTTATTGGTGTAGTTTTCATGGCTCCTGTAATGAGCCTGAGAGCTTGATTTTGCACCTTGTCCAAAGACTGCAGATGTGAGTTAGCAGCTGATGACCATGCTGCTGAGCTAAACTCTAAGTGTGGTCTTATTACTCCATTATAAATCTTCTTTAGATTTCGTTCATTTGCTCCCCAGTTGGTACCTGCTAATTTTCTGAGTATGCCTAGTCGTCTTCGGGCCTTTCCTTCTGCGTTTTCAATATGCTTATTCCATGTAAGCCTTTGGTCAAATGTCACCCCAAGATAGGTGGGGTAGCTTTCTTCCTTGATCACGATTGTCCCTAGGTGTATGTTAGCTGATTTGTCCTTGGGGGCGAGGGAGAACAGTGTTGTGGAGGTTTTGTCTGTGTTTATTGTGATAAGCCATTTCTCTGCCCATGACACTAGCATGTCTGCTGCCCGCTGCATTCTATAATTTGCTGTGGTGACATTTTCATCAGCGCACCAGAGTACTAGGTCATCTGCATATAAGGCAGCTTTAACTCCTGCAGGGAGATCTTTCACCAGGTCATTGATGTAAACAAGGAAGAGTGTTGGGGAAATTACTCCTCCTTGAGGTACCCCCTGATGGAGCAACACTTTTCTGCTCTGCAGACCGTCAAGAGTGACTCTAGTTCTCCTGTTATGCAAGTATGACTGGATCCATTTCATCATGTTGCCTTGGATTCCACTTCTCCTAAGTTTTGCAATGAGGCCATCTTTCCACACCTTGTCAAAGGCCTGCTTGAAGTCGACCCAGATCGTTAGGACCTTTTTCTTCTCCTGGAAGGCATCTTCTATTGCTTGAGACAAGTAAGTAACTTGGTCTTCTATACTGTAGCATTCTCTAAATCCAGCTTGTTCCGGCACCAGGATCTGCTCAGACTCTAAATACCATTTCAATCTGTGGTTGACTATTCGCTCCATAGTCTTCCCAACACAGCTTGTGAGACTGATTGGCCGGTAACTTGCAGCCTCGGTCTTACATTTCCCTTTCTTTAGTATGGGTATTGTGATGGCTTCTCTCCATACTTGGGGTACCGTTCCTTTCAACCAGCTGTGGTTGAATATCTCAAGCAGTTTTGTCTTTGCTGCTGAGCTCAGATTTACTAGCATTTCGTTGCTGATTTTGTCTGGGCCGGGTGACTTTTGAAACTTAAGCTTGGAAATAGCCTTCTGTAGTTCTCCTAGTGTGATGGGTTCCCTCATTGGGGCAGGAGTATCTGTCTGTCCCATGGTTGCCAGTATTTCTTTTCTTATCTCTCTCTGATGATCTATGTTAATGGGTAAGTTGCTTTCTGAACTGTATCTTCTAGCAAACAAGTCTGCAGCTTGTTTTCCTCTGAAAAGTTTGCCACCTTCATCCAATGTGATAGTCTGCCTTGGTGAGGAACGCTCTTCATTTAGAGACTTGACTAATCTCCAAAGTTTCCTGCCGTCTTTCTCAAGGTTCAGCGATGCCGTTTTAGTTCTCCAGCTTTTCCGTTTTTCTTCTAGCTTTGTTCTCTGAAACTCTGCTACAGCCTTTTTCCATTTGTTGTGAGTTTCAAGTGAAGGCTGGGACTCTGCGTCCTTTCTAGCCCTGTCCATAGCTTCCTGACGTTCTTGGAGTGTGCTGGACCAGTATGGTATGTAGTTACGCCGGCATCCTTTGGGAATGGTTTCTTTTGCAGCTTGTAGTATGCATCTGTTGAAGTCTTTTACCACTTCATTAATGTCTCTGTTCTGTACCTTGAGGGTAGACAGCAGCGTGTTCACCCGATGCCTGAATAAACCCCAGTTGGCTTTTTTGTAGTTCCATCTTGTAATGGCTGGGCCTGTACTGAGAGTTGCACTCTGGACAATAAGAAAGATTGGGCGATGGTCGCTTCCCCCTAGTTGGTCTCCTACTTCTCTACTAATAGATCCAGCTATATCTGGTGTGGAGAAGGCAAGATCTGGTGTTGAAGTTGTGTGCCATCCTCTGGAGTAGAAGGTAGGAGTATCTGTGGCATTATTGACTAGGATTAGGGAGTGATCATCTTGCCAAGTTTCAACCTCTTCACCTCTGTGATCCAGATGGTTATATCCCCAGCTCTGGGAGTGGCTATTAAAGTCTCCAACTGCTATAAAGTTGGTGGCTGGTACCTGTATAGAGCTGAGACTCAGGGGTTTGTTGTTCGGACAGTAATAGTTCAGGAGTTCTATTTCCATCTTGTCTACCTTTATCTGCAACAGCTGATATTCTGCTCCATCCATGAAGGTTTTCCTTTCGTGTGCAGGAATGTTATTCCTTACAAGAGTAAGTACTCCTCCTTTTCGTCTATCTTTTCTGTCGGATCTGAAGCATTGATATCCCCTTATTTTAAAGGTTTGATCTGCTTTCAAGTGAGTCTCTTGGATACAGCAAACACTGACTTGCTTCTCATACAAGATGTTTTCCAGCTCTGTCTTTTTGCTGTATCCAGCCTGCTTGCTGTTCACTCCCTCTGCATTCCAGTGCATCATGACAAGTGGCACTCTGGGTTTCTCTTTTTCTGTTTTGTTTTGGTCAGTAGTTCTCCTCCGCCGTCTGCTGACTCCACAAGACGGTCTAGAGGGTCCTCCAGTAGCTGAGGGTGGGCTCTGTCGAGGCTCAGAGCCCGGCACTGCACCTGCCTGGTGGAGCTCCACAGGGCGAGCACCAGTACGAGATTTATTTGACGGTGTACTCTCCATAGAAAAAAAAAAAAAAAAAAAAAAAGCGAGTTGCATGATACTGTGGTTTCCGGTGCGCCTTCTGGCCCAGTATCTATGACTTTAGCACCTGTTCAACGGGAGAGTGGGCTCATCCCTAATCTGTTTATGTTCCCAGTAGTAGACTATTCGCAAGCAGCCTGGGGGTGTCACTGCTCTGCGCGGACCTTGTTTACCGAGGCGGCGTCCGAGCTCGTATGGTGAAAATATGGTTGCATTATCTTCAAAATAGCCCTGTCTTTCCTGCCATCCTGCAACTTTGAGTTAGGGAGTTCTGAGCTCCAGTCTCTTTCCCAGGCATTTTATCCTGGCCTGGCACGCATACAGAGGATCCCACTTCTGGTTCTAAGTTAGCAGTTGGGGATAGGTGGGGTAGCACACTGTGCATTCCCCGTCATCCAGGGGGCTCTCCAACTATGCAGAGCTTGCACAATGCTGTGCTCTGGTTCTGGGCTCACCCAAGGAATCCTCACGTCCTGCACAGAGCCACTTCCAGATACCCACCACCTGCCAACCCCCCATTGTAGAAATCTCCTGCATGCGGCCATCCAGTCAAGAGCCAGTATTAAGTCTGGTGCCCAAGTGATCCCCCCAAGCTCAGTGTGCAATTCTGGGTTCTCATCATGCTGCAACACAGGGGGGATTGTGATGCTCAGCCATCTCTCTCAACTCTGCACCGATAAGTGACATCGGGGACTTAACTGTGTCTCAGTACTGGGAGGCCCCGTTTCCGGGTACACCACACACAGCCAATTGAGGCAACGGTCGCCGTGGGCGTGTCCTCAGTGGGGAAGTTGTGGAGTCTTCCTGTCCATGTTCTTGCACATCCTAACACTGCCCGCAAGACATCGGAGGTTTGGAGAGTGGCCTTCTCTGCTTTTTTGAGCCGGGGTGGGCTCCCCGGGCAAGTCTCGATGGGGATCGGGACGTGTCCACGCGCCAGTGGGCCCAGCATCGGCCGCATCTGTTGGAGGACTTGCTCTGCCAGGTTTGAGTTAGTAAATTCCAACTTTGTCATCTTCTTGGCATTGTGATGCTGGGGTGCCTGTGGATTTCCTAACGCCCCGGGTAGAAGCCAGAAGTGTACTGTGCCAGCTCTGGGGGAGATAAAGGGGGTGTTTCTGCGTCTCCTTGTGATACGTAGCCAAGGTAGGGCTCACAGTGCTCTTTCCCCGCCACCAAATTGCCTGCTGGTTACGCCGAGTTCTCCGAGGCTCTAGGCATGTGACCAAGAGTTGAAGGCAATAGGATCGTCACGTCCTGAGTCTCTGTGCCTGTACGATGGGTTCCGATCTTCAGGGAGCAGTCCACACTCGTTCCCACTCCCAGGACTTGTTCAGTATCCATCTGGCTCCTTCCCACCCACAGAGGGCGTGTACGGTGTAGTGCACCGGTTTTATTATCGAGGTTTGCTCCTCTAGATCCGTTGTGTTTAGCCTGAGGATTCGCACCCTCAGTTACCAGGACTACCTCGAGGAGGGTGTGGCTCTTCACCACGCACAACGATCTTGGGGTATGAGAGGTTTTGCTAGGCCAAGAGACTAACACCGCAATGGTCGCTCCTTTCATGAACAGAATTCACTAGGCCTAGGGTGAAGCAAGGGGGGAACCCACTACCCACAACACCAGCACATCATACCCCCTGTCTGTAGACTTTGCCCCTGTAGTAGCAGTAAACATAGTAGAAGCGTCAGATTGACACAGTGGTTAGAGCGCTGGTCTCTAGCGGCAAAGGTGCTGGGTTCGAATCACAGTACCGACACGCTCCACTCTACCCAGCTGTAAATGAGTACCTGAGTTGGGGAAGGAAAAGGCAGCGAGGAAGGGAACTCGTCACCCCACCTCTTTATGCTGGACCAAGTATGATGAGGTCTCTAACACTTTGCTCCCCTACATCAGTATCTGCTATGGGATTACCTTTACGTTTTGTTTTTTTAAGTAGTAGACTGTGACCAACTGGTAGAGTGGTTAGAGCACTTGCCTCTCACGACAAAGTTACCAGGTTCTGGCATTAAAAACCTGGTGGAGACATGCTCCAGTATCACCATTATCATCATCAGGTGCCATCTACACATGAAAGGTCAGCTGCAATGGACCTCCAACATCATCTGTCTCTTATCTTGATGGTGCACTCTGATAGAGTCTTTACTGTCTCTTGTCTTGGTGGTGCACTCTGATAGACTCTTACCTGTCTCTTGTCTTGATGTTGCACTGTTAGACTCTTTCCTGTCTCTTGTCTTGATGGTGCACTCTGATAGACTCTTACCTGTCTCTTGTCTTGATGTTGCACTGTTAGACTCTTTCCTGTCTCTTGTCTTTATGGTGCACTCTGATAGACTCTTTCCTGATGTTGCACTCTGTTAGACTCTTTCCTGTTTCTTGTCTTGATAGTGCACTCTGATAGACTCTTTCCTGTCTCTTGTCTTGATGGTGCACTCTGATAGACTCTTACCTGTCTCTTGTCTTGATGGTGCACTCTGATAGACTCTTACCTGTCTCTTGTCTTGATGTTGCACTGTTAGACTCTTTCCTGTCTCTTGTCTTTATGGTGCACTCTGATAGACTCTTTCCTGATGTTGCACTCTGTTAGACTCTTTCCTGTCTCTTGTCTCAATGTTGCACTCTGTTAGACTCTTTCATGTCTCTTGTCTTGATGGTGCACTCTGATAGACTCTTTCCTGTCTCTTGTCTTGATGGTGCACTCTGATAGACTCTTACCTGTCTCTTGTCTTGATGGTGCACTCTGATAGACTCTTACCTGTCTCTTGTCTTGATAGTGCACTCTGATAGACTCTTTCCTGTCTCTTGTCTTGATAGTGCACTCTGATAGACTCTTTCCTGTCTCTTGTCTTGATGTTGCACTCAGATAGACTCTTTCCTGTCTCTTGTCTTGATGGTGCACTCTGATAGACTCTTTCCTGTCTCTTGTCTTGATGGTACACTCTGATAGACTCTTTCCTGTCTCTTGTCTTGATGGTGCACTCAGATAGACTCTTTCCTGTTTCTTGTCTTGATGGTACACTCTGATAGACTCTTTCCTGTCTCTTGTCTTGATGGTGCACTCTGATAGACTCTTTCCTGTCTCTTGTCTTGATGGTACACTCTGATAGACTCTTTCCTGTCTCTTGTCTTGATGTTGCACTCTGATAGACTCTTTCCGGTTCATCTCTTGCTGTTACCTTCCCACTTATAGTGCTGTCTTCTTCATGAACATTTGCCCTCAACTCTTTCTTCTAGGTGTTATGTCTTTTTTACATGGCCAAAATATTTCAGCTGCCAAATTTTGATCTTCATTAATTCTCTTTTCATTCCAAGGTTTTCTAGGACCTCTTTATTTGTTTTCTTCTCTTTCCATGAGACGTGCCCCATTCTTCTACTTATCCTTATCTCAAAGGCTCAATTTACCCAGCTGTATATAGGTACATAACTTTGTTCTTGAAGTAGGGAGGGCAAAGGTAGTGAGGAAAGATACTGGTCAGCCCACCATATAGAGCTGTGACCTAGTACAGTGAAGTCTCTAACACTTTACTCTCTTTTGGCAGTGTCTGCTATGGGACTAACTTTTTAGTAGCAGCAGTAAAATGAAACTAGTAAGCATTAAAAACATGTCCCGCTAGTAGCAGTGAACAAAACTGGTTACCTTTTTAGTGGTAGCTTACATGGTGCAGTCAAAATGGCATGCACACCATCACTGCGGGAAGATGCTGCAACTGGGTTGGCCATGTCCTCAGAAGGGACCCTGACACCATCACAGAACTGCTATGCTAGGAACCCAAGAAGGACAGTGAAAAAGAGACAGACCAAAGATAATCAGGCAGAGAACAAGAGAGGCTGAGATGCAAAACAAGAGAAATCAAGTCCAACATGAAAATAAGAATCTTCAACTCAAATGTCAAGTCAGTCCTATTGTATGGCTCTGAGACATGGAGAACAACAAAAACAACAACCAAAAAGCTACAGACTTTTAAACGGGTGCTTGCGTAGAATAGAAGGACTGAAATGGTATGACAAAGTCACAAATGTGGAATTGATGACAAGAACCAGACAAGTGCCAGTGGAACAAGAGTTGAGAAGAAGACGCTGGCGATGGATAGGACACACATTGAGGAAACCTGTTGATAGCATTACAAAGCAGTCCTTGTTCTGGAATCCACAGAGAAAGAGAGGCAGAGGTAGACCACACAACACATGGAGAAGAGAACTGGAAACAGAGGTGAAAATGATGAGGAAAACATGGAAAGAACTTGAGCGGATGGCACAGGACAGGAAGACTTGGCATGTGTTTGTTGAAGGCCTATGCTCCTTGGGGAGCTAAAGGGTATTGATTGATTGATTGGTTACATGGTGCAGTCAAAATGGCATGCACACCATCACTGCGAGCAGATGCTGCAACTGGGTTGGCCATGTCCTCAGAAGGGACCCTGACACCATCACCAGAACTGGTATGCTAGGGACCCCAGAAGGACAGCGAAAAAGAGACAGACCAAAGACAATCAGGCAGAGAACAGTGGAGGCTGAGATGCAAAGCATGAACCAGAGTTGAGGCATGGCACAGAGAATGGCCACCGACTGAGGAAAATGGGGACAGTTTGTTAATGCCATACAATACGCCACTAGGCGTGATGGCCACCGACTGTTCTGTCAGTCAGCAGCTAAGTATCCAAGAAGAAGAAGATACAGTTATTAAGCTGGTAGTAGCAGTACACAAAACCTTTGGTTTTTTTTTAAGCAGCAACTAGATAACACTTTTTAAGCTGGTAGTAGCAGCACACAAAACATGTTATTTTTTTAGTAGCAGCTAGATAACACTTGTTAAGCTGGCTGTAGCAGAATACTAAACCTGTTATTTTTTTATTTACTTGCAGCTAGGAAAAATATTAAGTTGGTAGTAGCAGCACACAAAAACTTGTTATTTGTTAGTAACGTTGGCTATTTTCTTTGTCTTTTGTCATCGTAAGACTAATCACCTTTTTTCGATTTTTTTTCATACCCATCCATTATTTTTTAGCTATGAGCTAGGAAAAAATATTAAGCTTGTTGTAGCAGCACACAAAACTTGTTACTTTATTTTTTTAGCAGCAGCTAGATAACGCTTGTTAATCAAGTAGTAGAGGCATACAAAACCGGTTTTTTTTTTTTTAAGCAGCAATAGATAAAACTTATGAAGATGGCAGTGGTAGCACACAAAGCTTCTTAAGCTGTAACAAAAACACATATAAACACATATAAATATAAAAAAAGAATCATACAGAGGCAACCAACATAAAGCAGGAATATTATCTGGAATAAATTGGGCAGGCTCAGGCAAAATAAATTCAAACTGGGAAAAAAAAAGTCAGTGGCTTGAGAGCAGAAACAAAGACTTATGCTAACAAAAGTAACAATTTGCTATGTTAACAAGAGTTACAAGAACTAGTGAAGCGAGTGAACAGTATAAGTCATGAATATGGACTCTACATTAGTATTGAGAAAATAAAAACTATGATAATTAGCAAAACAGACGATAAGCCCACATTAAAGATAAGCGTAAATGGGAAAATCCTGGAACAAGTCAAGAGCTACGTATATCTTGGTCATATAATAACAGTAGATGGCAGATGTGAAACAGAAATCAAGAAGAGAATAGGAATGGCCAAAGCTACATTCAACAACATGAAACATATACTGACATCTAAACAGTTATCTCACAAATTAAAACTGAGAATCATAAAGTGTTATATATATTCTGCATTTCTGTATGGTGCAGAAACATGGACGATGAATAAGCATTTGAAAGAAAGAATTGAGGCTCTTGAAATTTGGATATATAGAAGAATGGGGCGTATCTCATGGAAAGAGAAGAAAACAAATAAGGAGGTCCTAGAAAATCTAGGTATGAAAAGAGAACTAATGAGAGAGATCAAAGTTCAGCAGCTAAAATACTTTGGCCACATAAAAAGGCATAACACCCTGCAAAAGACCATAATAGAAGGGAGAGGTGAAGGCAAACGTGCAAGGGGAAGACAGCGTTATAAGTGGGAAGATAACATCAAGAGATGGACAGGAAAGAGTCTTTCAGAGTGCACCATCAAGACAAGAAACAGAAGACGTTGGAGATCCATTACAGCAAACCTTCGTTGTGGAGATGGCAGCTGATGATGATGATGATGTTAACAATGCTTCTTATCATTATTTAATTGAGACTGTTGCTTATCCCCATGTAGTTCCTGGGGGTGTCTAAAGAGACAAAGAAAGAACAGAACAACTGTACACTCAGGCATGTCGTACAAGACGAATAATATGAGGTTGTGTGCATGAGGCTGGCATCCTCATCACGTAAAATAAAATACTATAGAAACCATCACTGCAAGAACATGTCACTGCTTGGTGCATGCTTCCTGCAAGGGACCAGCTGTAACAGACGACTCAACACGTGCTGCTCACATACCCAGGACTCACCACAGAATGAAGGAAACTATTCCTGGGTTCCCCAACAATCACAAACACTCTATATGGCATCACCTAACAATTGCAAAACACATGCACATTTTTAAACTTGGAACTGCCTGTCAACGAGTGACAAGCTCAGCAGCCCTAGTTCAACAACACAGCAGCAGACAGAAGACAGTTCAACACTGACTCACTGGCATACAAGTGTTCTATACGGATTGAGGATTCACTGCCTAAATAGAAAAAAAGAGTTCTCAAGATGATGTTACCTTTTGTTTGCGGGGCCAAGCAACATCCAGTTGATATTCTCTTTTTGTAAAGCTGCCGTCAATTCAAGGTACTTTTCTTCCTGTGCATTCAATGCAAGAGTTGTTTAATGCACGAGTAACTGTGTACATGTATGATAAATAATAATTCAATACAAAAGTTATTTTGTACATCTTTGATATACAATCATTCAATTATATATATATATATATATATATATATATATATATATATATATATATATATATATATATATATATATATATATATATATATATATATATATATATATATATATATACTGAAGCACATTAAAAACGCACCACCTGTATAATCCAGGAACAGAGTGTGAAATGTAAATATAAGTGTGTACAAGTTTACATATTTGGAATCTTTATTCATTTTCCTATGAATCCATGCTGGTCATTAATTTGTACATTTGATTGTTATGAAATTCATTGCATTCTGTGCAGGCAAGGGAGAAAACCAAAAATACAAAAAAATGCACGTGCGTTATCCTGCTGGAGAAGCTGCAAGTCTGGATAAATTGTGAACGCAGGAGCAACCAGTGCATCCAGAACCTCATCTCGATATGTCACAGCGTTAACATTTCCACGGAAGACGTGAAGAGGCAAGCGATGGTGAAAACTGAATCCTCCCCAAATGTGAATACTGCCACCTCGAAATCGGTTGACACGGCAATCTGCAAAGCGCTCTTCACACCGTCGCTAAATCCGCATACGTCCATCTGCAAAGGATATGTTGAATCTGTTCTCGTCTGTGAATAGGACAGCATTCCACTGCAGTCTAGTCCATCTGATATGTTGCTCTGCCCATTGCAGGCGCTGCTAACGATGCCTGTGAGTCAAGTTTGGCCCAACATAAGGTCGTCTTGCAGTAAGGCCTGTATCTCTGAGTCGTCGTATGACTGTCATTCGAGAGACTTGCCCATGTCTACCCACTATTGCTCTTGCTGTTTGACTTGCCGGGAGAGTCAATTCCTTAGGTGACTCAGCACAATATGACGATCTTGCGCAGGGGTAGTAACTCGTGGTTGGCCACTCCGAAGTCTATCCCGGGCACTGCCAGTGGTTCCGTAACGTTCATTGAGACGTACAATAGTGCTGTGGTGGCAATTCATCCTTCTGGCAATGGCCCGCGAGCTCATTCCGGTCTCCAACATACCAATGGCTCGTTGGCGGTCGTTTTCAGATTGTCGTGGCATTTCAAGCACATGTACTGGGTGTTTTGTCTCAACGGCCTTTTAATACCGAGTATACTGCCACAATGCATACACATTTTCAAGGTCATAGCTGTTGAGAATCGTGTTGCACGTGTAACTTTCATCGTTTTCATGTAGTCTGTACACACACCCATGGGTTGAATCTTGCACTTTCCATTCCAGCAGCCATTCGCTCTCTACCTCATGGCAAACACGGGGAAAATCCATTCCCACACTTTTTTTTGCCAGCCTCTCGGCATCAGTATATATAATAGTGGTGCGTTTTTAATGTGCTTCAGTATATATATATATATATATATATATATATATATATATATATATATATATATATATATATATATATATATATATATATATATATATATATATATATATATATATATATATATATATATTAATATATATCCTAATTGCATATTTTTATGCCACTATGTTGCTAAATGATATATCACTTCCTTTTCCTCTAGTCACGACGCTCAGAAGCTGCACTTCTGTAGTGGAATTTTATTCCATTGTTTTGTTATTTCATTTTCTCTTTTTGTTGTTTGTTGAATTTTGTGTGATATTTCTTTCCTGTTCCATATTTTCACTTGCTTATTTATTGTACTTTTCCCTAGCGATACCTGTGTTGTTTATTTATTTTCATCATCTTTCTGTGTCACTCATCTTATCTTTGTTTGATCTGTTCATCTCTTGAACTGTCAATATTTCTTGTCTATGTCCCCAGTTTGTAACTGTCGCTGCCAAAGGGTGAATCCAAAAACTTCCTGTGTTTCTAGTATACTGTCCATTCGCAAAACTGGCTCCATACCATTTTCCTTTTTTTAAATTTAAATATAAGAATTCAATACAAAAATTATTTTGCACATCTATGATATACACAAAAATTAGTATCTAATTCAAACACATGCACTTAACTGTAGACAGTTGCTATTTCCCTCTGAAATGCACAGAAAAACTTCCACCATATGTGAGTATTGAACAGAATAATTAAATAATGGGGACAGAAATTATCAAAATGGTCAGGAAAAACTAAAAATGAAAACAGAAACACTGACAGTGATTTAAATCAGACACAATATTTCTCTTTTTTTTTTTCAATAAATCGCTAACTGAAACTCACAATGTAGGTAAAAGTTGAGGACAAACAAGTCAAAGGACAACAGTAGTCAAACTGGGAAGGAAACATCAAAAGCTGAATTGGGAACAGTTAGTAGTGCACCAATAAGAATAATGTGGAAATGATGACAAGAACAAGACAAGTGCCAGTGGAACAAGAAATGAGAAGAAGATACTAGCGATGGATAGGACACATTGATACCATCGCAAGAACAGCTATGCTATGGACCCCCGAGGGAAAGCGAAAGAGAGGCCGACCAAAAACAACTTGGCGGAGAACTGTGGAAGCTGAGATGCAAAGAATGAACCACAGTTGGGGCACTGTACGAAGGATGGCCGCCGACCGAGCAAAGTGGAATCAATTTGTTGCTGCCCTACAAGACGCCACCAGGCGTGATGGCCGCTGACTGCTTTGACGGTTGGAGGTTATGGATCAAAGAAGAAGAAGAAGATAGGACACATATTGAGGTTATTGTTAATCAGAATCAATCTCACTACACTTCAGGCAAACCCATAGGTGCTCAGTCTCCCTCAGCAAATGTCGAAGAGTATGAATGCTAACTGTACCTGTAGCACACTGGTTGTACATACGACGGATGCATCCTCTCTCACATCCATCCCTGCTAGTCCCACGTTTGATGCCAAACTCAAAAGTCTCAGCCTTGTTGATTCATCCACTGCAGTGTCGTTATCCAGCAGGCAATCATGAATTGCCCTTAGTATCTCTCCCTTATCCCTGTCCAGTGTCCCCACTATCGGTGCTCTCGAGGCCAGTGTCAGCTCTCTCATTGCCACGTACACCTGCATGACCAGGACAGTAGATCCACACCAGTTCTTGAAGACTTGAGGATTCTATTGATGTTTTCCATTCCTGCTGCAGCCATCCGTTCTGAACTTTCCGAAGCATGGCTTGAGAGTCTGACAATATAACTGCCCTGGTTAAAGGAAGTTCAGACAGCCACCTCAATGCTGCAGTAACTGCCTCTACCTCCATTCTCATGCTGGAGGTTGTTGTCACGTATGCTCCACTCTGTTCAGCGACAACCCTGCCCTTTATTCTTGCAGAGAAGCCCCATCCTGATTTCTCACCATGCACTACAGACCCATCAGTGTACACAATGGCGTCATCATCCCCAGCATCATCACTTATCAGCTGATTAATCTCCAGCTCTGCTCTTCCATTGCCCCAAGATCTGCACTCTCTGGCAAGGCTAATGATGACCTGCTGGTGGTTTATCCAGTTCTCCCCTGACTTACTCCACTCTTCCCCTTTGGATACATTTTCAACCCTGGTCACCTGACCAATCAATGCCTCTGCCTGTGCCATCCATGACATCCCACTCTTGATTCTTGCTCCTTTGATGTCAGCTACGTTCGCATGTAGGGGGTGTCTTTTGTCAGTGGTAACCCGCATATAGGCTTTTGCCTGGGCCATCGCATATCTGGATCTAATCGACAGCAATCTGAGCATGTATCTCATTGTCACAATGGGGGTATCACGTGTACAGCCCAAAACTAGTCGCATTCCTTCATTTTGAATGTGTTCCAGTCATTCACATTGTGACACTGACAGCGTGAGTATTCCTAGCCCGTACTCTATTATTGAAATCACAAGCTGATGATACAGGAGAAACAATAGTCTCTGTTCCAAGCGCGCAGCAGCCATTGTTTTTAAGGCTGCCAGTCCTCGCTTGCACTTCTGTATGATCAGTTCGACATGATACTTGAACGATAGCCCACGATCAAACGTTACTCCTAGATACTTCAGCCTGTCTTGCTTTTCAATGTTCTGCCCATTGAAAGTGATGTCTGGAAGGTCTGCTTTCACTATGGAGTTGTTCAAAGAGCACCACATCACATAGGCCTTTTTGGGATTGACCTTTGATCTGCTTTCCTCACACCATTTAGAAACCGCCTTTAGTGTCTCTAGTATGCCTTGGACCATTTCCTGTCTGTCTGAGCCAGTTCTGTACATGAGTATGTCATCTGCGAAAGTTAATGTTCGTTCCAGTCCTGTTGGTTGAAAGGTTGCTACTTTTGCTGTGTAGATGTTAAACAGCACTGGTGATAGTGGAGAACCCTGGGGTAGTTCCGGGCAAATGCGCAATGGTTCTGATGTCCAAGTTCCCAAGCGAAATGCAACTGATCTCTCCATTTAGGCAGCTGCTATCCACCTTGTTATCCAAGGGTTTACACCCCATGCCATTATACAGTCTAATAGGGTTGCAAAGTCCACACTGTTATAAGTGTGATAGGGTGGGCGAGATGATGATGATGCTGTTGTGATATGTGATCACTCTCTCGCACACTCGCAACCAACCCGATCAACAATAAAACTCTTGATTCTAAGGCAGGGGCTGTATTTATTTATAAAACCCAGTCAGTGACAAAGAGCACACCGAAGCAAACATTAAACAAATAAACCAACAAACAAAACACCCATGTGTCAATTCACACAGTCTAAAATAGCGTAACATTATAGACTTACAACGCGTGGTAACTAAGCGTGTTATGCAGACTTGCTGGCGCCGCTTTTACAGTCATCAACACGTGGCTGCCATCTTACCAATAGTTTAATACTATCTAAATTCCAGTTTCTGATAACATCTATGTCCAGTTTCATGTACAAAATAGTTTCCTACTATATTTGCCCGGTCTGGTGAATGAAATAATTGATACTAAGCTCTTACAGCCGCAATCTGGACTTAGCACTAGTGAAATCTATCCACACATTATTTTCACTCATCTATCATTTCAAGACTAAATTATAATGTCCTTCAAGAAATCTCCTTTAGAAATACAGCTATCTATTTCATTAAACATTAGAACAGACACACTGAATACTAATAATAAAACTAGACCACTAAAGCTACTCTAAATTAACTCACGTGTCATGTCTTTGTTCTACCCACACAGGGCGCCTCGTATCTTCGTTTTCTCTTGTTTGGACGGATCTTCAAATAGGCCTTTCGCCGGCTCGCTATCTCTTTATATAGGCCCTAGGGCGAATCACTAAACTTAGTGCGCTGCACGTATTGATTGTGCCACTTAAATAACACACGCGATTATCGCTCTAGATATAGCGAAAACACAAATATAACACACAACTATCAAATATAACACACAACTATTTTTAGGCTTTATTGTGGCCTAGTAATAAATCTTCTTCTTGAAGATAATGTG
The DNA here is from genome assembly GCA_024509875.1 of Oreohelix idahoensis. NCBI lineage: Eukaryota > Metazoa > Mollusca > Gastropoda > Stylommatophora > Oreohelicidae > Oreohelix > Oreohelix idahoensis. The sequence goes on along the minus strand of JAMPIV010009810.1, from coordinate 81,125 downwards.
GTAAAAAGGCACTAAACCACAGAGACCATGGTAGTGACAAGATGGCGCTGTCACATAAGCATCCTCTAGGTCAACTGCGACAGCCACCGTTTCTCTTTTACCCTGGAATCCCTCATACACAACATATGCAAACGTTCCAGCGTTACCCCATGTTGTTTTCATAGGCCTATAGCTACCCAGGGTATCAGGAAAGATGTGTGCATTTTCGAGGTGGCTCATTACTTGTCTTGCAACTATCTTTTCAAGTAATTTACCATAGACATTCTGTAGTGTGATAATTCGATAGCTGCTGAGCAGTGTGGGGTCTTTGCCAGGTTTAGGAAGTGGCCGAAGGTAACTGTGTAGCTAATCTTCCGGCACCTCAGCATTCTGTATGCTGGTATTGAAATCGCCCACCATATTTACAATGGCTGTGTCATTGAGCTGTTTAATGTGATGGTATTGTACACCATCAGGACCCGGAGCAGTGTTTCTGCTGGTTTTCAATGTGTACACCACGTCCTCTTCAGAAATGAGATCGAAGTATAACTGGCCCCTTAGGGCATTTTCCAGAACACTGTCCTTTATTTTCAGGCAGGCACTTTTGTCACCTTTATCCGTTTGCTCCACTTATCAATTGAATAATGCTCTTCCCTTCTCTTCGTCCGTCTTCAGGCTTAGTCCTGTAGAGCTTTTGATATTATGAATGGATTGGCTTGCACTTTTCCTATTCATTCTTCGATGTAAGGACCAGATAGCATTACAAAGCAGTCCTTGTTGTGGAACCCCCAGGGTAAGAGAGGGAGAGGTAGACCAAGACACACATGGAGAAGAGAGCTGGAGACAGAAGTAAAAATGATGAGGAAGACTGATTGAATGAGGACAGGGATTGACAATATTTCTTTAAACGCCCTCTGACACCAGGTTGCCGATACCTCGGTAGAGCTTGTTTGGCACTGGTACTGACAAAAATCATTCACTTTCTGTTTGCTTATAAATGGGGCACGTCTGCAACAGAAGTTGAGCAGTCATTTTATCAGGCCCAAAGATATAATCACTAGTAGTTAATAACTTTATTTTATTGCACTGATGCCATCTCAATCTGTTGTGACCTGTGCAGAGCCTGAAGATTATTACTTGTTCTTTTCTGCTGAGCTGGTGATAGGCATCACAAAACATGTTCTGTTTCCCACTTGATTCAATTTTTTACTAACAATAAGTGTCTTGTCCTTTTCACATATTATGTTAGTATCAGTTTAAGGTAGTTTCCCACCCTCCTTTGCCAGTCTGTTAGACTCATAATTCCCAGGGACATCTCAGTGAGATGACATTCAAAGTATATAAATATGTATTATTATATTGTATTAATTCAATATTATCCACATTTTTATTTACAATATACAGTATACAATGTAACTTGGTGTATTTCTCAGTAGTAATTTATACCCATGCATACCGTATGGTACAAGTAACAGAAATATAACCAAAATAATAACTTGTCTAGTCGTTTTTAATAATTCACATCTGAAGCATGCTGCATAATAAATTCAGCAATGTCCATTTTCTTGTAATTATAGTACCAGGTTCATTTTTGCACTGAAACTTAAAGTAACAATCCATCTGTAAACAAATACCATATGAAAACTTGAGTTTCCAACATAAACTGGTGTCCACTGCCCTATGGCTTTCGAAAACGATGTCATGAAAATGTGGCTGTAACAACGACAAGTCGATTTTCTTCACTAATAGCACTGTCCCAAACAGCCGTGCCACAGTGTATCATGCTCAAATTGTTAAAAGCCTTACTGCAATCCACAAATCTAATGTAGAGCTGTGAACTCCATTTAACCCTATACGCAGTGCGGCTACTCATTCTGCATAGAATCTTTCCCTTGGGAAACCTTCTTTTTCCTTTCCTCAACCATCAAGCAGGGCTCTTTTATTCTCTCTAAGATTATCACGTTTAATAATTTCCCTGGCACTGATAAAAAACAGTATTCCTCAGCAACAAGCAATGAGAGTGTTAAAAAAAAAAAATTTAGAGAGAGACTGAAGCCCAGGAGCTTGTTAGATGAAGCCTATTTGTCATGCCTTATGCGTCTTCAGACATGTCAAGGATTGATCATGATATTACAAAATGTTCTACAGACTGACAACATAAGAGAAATGATAGAACTTCTGCAAAAAAGAATTACCTGTAGGAAATCTGTAAGCTCTATTTCAGAATCCTCTTCAAACCGCCTTTTAATATCAGTCTGAATTTCTGGAGCCAGGTAAAGTGGGTTAATCCAGGCATAAAAAACTTCCTCCTGATGAATTAGATATTACGGTACAATTATATTCACATATTAACATGTATTGGTAATCAGCTGTACATAAAGTCTAAACTTTAAAAAGAAAAAAAAAGAAAATAAAAAAGATAAATTAATGAATTACCTTGTTTATGGTTGAATACCTCTATTTACAATTTGTATACACCTGTGTATAACTACATCCCGTGTAATTTCTGGGAGTCTCTGAAGAGACAAAGAAATAATGGAACTACTGCACACTCAGGCATGTCGTATAAGGCGACTAATATAAGGTTATGCAAGGGGTTTGCAACCTCATCTTGTAGAACAAACTGTCCCAGAAACCACTGCTGCAGGAGCATGAGAATGTTTTATGCAGGCACTTACAAAGGAACCAGCTACAGTGGTAGCTCTATGCTCTATAAGGTACACAAAGGATGATGATGATGATATAACTATAGAATTGCCTTTAGCATAAACTTAGCTGCATAGGTAGGGGTAAAGGATCCCGTTACACGCCCACTGAGGCATATTGGGAATATGGTGTTAGGCCCATATTTTCTTGACCATCGGCACACTAGGGGTGATGTGGTCAGCATCAGGCCGGCCGCCTTAACTTTCCCAGAGTTGCTCTGGTACCCAATTCATGAAGCTGGTTCGACCCCGGAGCCGTTTGCGATCTAAATAAAATCCCACCTCAACTGGGGATTGAACCATGGACCAGCGACCTAAGAAGCCAGTGCACTAACCACTAAACTTAGATGCATAGCTATGACTGAATTCCTGTATATAACAAGGCTGCAAGTACCCATGGAGAATTCATGGATAACAAAGTAGCTAGTGATAAGAGAGGTGAATTATGTCAATTAATTGGTGACATTACTTCTAAAATAACGTTACTCATTACAGAAACAAAACAGCACGTGATTAATACCATGCATGTATCTAGATTGAGCATTACAGCACACAATTAATACAACATTTATGTCTAAACTGTACAAAATAGCCAACTGTAATAATAAACACAGGACTGGAAAATTTCACAATGTACTGTCTAAGAATAGTGACCAACAATTCAACTAGAGACAAAACATAAATAACACAATAAGTGAAACAAAAAAACTGAAACCAGTCTTGCTTGGAATATTGTTATTACTGTTCAGAATCGACATCATTGCACTCTGGGCAAACCCATAAGTACTCATTCTCCCTTAGCAAACGTTGAAGGGTATAAATGCTAATCGTTCCTGTTGCGTGCTGGTTGTATATACAACAGCTGCATCCTTTCATATGTCCATCTCTGCCAGCGTTACGACTTGGAATATTAAAAGTAGTAATGAAACAGATGTTCTGGACACACAGTCACAATGAAAAATTCCCTCTTTTGACTCCCTATGGAGCATGAGGCCACGGCAACAGCTGGTGCCCAAACAGGGAGCCAACATCAAAGCATTCATGAGCTCCTGCAGCAGTGGTCTCTGTAGCACCTTTTATATGAGATTGTGCCAGCCCTATCCACAAAATTTCATATTAGTCACCTCTTATGATAGAGAATGACAAATCATCATCATCATTTCCCTTTTTGCTCTCAACGGGGCTTGAATCCATCACGGCAGCTGACTCCTATGAAGGAAGCCAATATCAAAGCATTCATGCGGCACAGGTTTCTGTTTATTACTTGCCTCGTACGACATGCATGAGGGCACAGTAGTCCTATTCTTTCTTAGTCTCCTCCGAGACCCCTGAGAACTATACAGGGCAGACCGAAAAATGACTGACCACAATTACACATCCTGTATGCTAAATCACAGGAAAGGGATAACGTATGGAAAAATGTTAAACAGATTGATTGAAGCTTTCATAATAAGAGGATGCACCACTACACGAGCCACATGAATGCCTCAGAAACATCAAAGCAAGTTCCAGCAATAATCTACTGCACCAGTGAAAGAAGAACAAACAAAAAACAACTGAACATCATGGCTAAATAAACAAAATGAAGGAACTATCCTATGACAAAACAGACTTGGATGAGATGAGGGTAATGATATGCTAACCTCTATGCTGCCATAGGGCACTGCTGGCATTAATGTGTCAATGTAAGCAGGAGGTCTCGCCAAAGGAGGGCCATGGAACCAGCCACTGATAGACAAACGAGTCAATGTTTCAGATAACACCTCTGCCACCTAAATAGAGAAAGGAAAAACAAGGTAATTTTTTAACCAGTTCAACAATTTTTTCTTGTCCGGCTGCACATGAGATGAGTCCTAACTATTCACTTCTTTGTTGTCTATAAATTATATGCACAGTCAAATAATATATTTTTCTACCACCATGTCTTTTTACTGCACTAATGATCACTTATTAAGGATGCCTAATTTCATAGACTGCAAACTGATTTTTGAATCAATGGGTGGTTCAGCATTTTTACATTACAACACAGGATCTGACATTATAAAAAAAATTTAAAAAGTTGTGGCATGAAGGTGACACTGATAATTTGCTGTGATCCATCTAGTAAATAATTAACGAAAGCAGATACATGAAAGAAAGAAGAAACATACTTGACAACAGAAAAGTAACAGAAGTTATAGGTACTCTGAGAATTTGAAACAGGAACAATTCAAATGGCACCATCACCTTGCTCCAAAAGTGAACAATGACAGGACAAACAACCAGCAAAGTAGTGCTATGAAAAAAAGGAGGCCTAAAACAAGCAATAGAAAGAGATATGGAGGCTGAAAGACAGGTTATGAAAAGAGAAAAGAAGGTCAAAAGACAGGTGGAGAGGGAATGGGCCAAAAGGGAGACAACAAAGAGAGACAGGCAGAATGAACTGATGCTGAGAGAACTAGAGGTCCAAGCGCAAACTCATAGGATATAATTGGAAAGTAGTGCCGCGGCCTCCGGTACTTCAGGATTTTCTCCCTGCTCAGAAGAAGTCTTTGCTCTCCCCTCGGCCACAATTACAGCCGATGTCATTCCCTCTGGACTACTACGTGGAGAAAGTGAAATCTATGGACATCTATCTGGACAGGTTTAAATGATTCGCTTCATCCTATGGCCCAGAACCAAAGAAGTGGAACTTCAAGCTGTCTCATGGATTGAGAGGTGCTGCGTATGAAGTATTCATGAAACCAAAGAATATAGGGACTGGAAAAAACCATTGATTTTTAATAGACTCCATAACTTTCCTATTTGCAAGTATAGACCAAATAACACACAAAACTGTAATGCTGTGTCTACTAGATAGTGGAAGAATATGAATAATAAATGTTTATTTTGTTTATATATGACCCATCTAGTGTGTCATAAGATCTGAACCATAATAAGTGACATACAATGTTTTTTGTACCTGTAATTGTACATATGGTGTGTAAACAGATCCTGAATATGTATTTATCTTCATATAATAATAATAATAAATTCTTTAAGCATCAAACACGGCGCATAAGGCAGAAACCAGTGCTCTCCAGGTTGTTCGTTGTGACGCCACTCCTCTTAGCTCTTGCACATTATTTCTTCTTCTTCTTTCGTTCGCTTGAAATATATTGTCTATATCTGCAATGTTGTTTCTTGTATAAACTTCACTGTCTTTTGTAGTTCATACAGAGGTCCATATAGTTTTGCTTCCAGCGTTGTTTCTCTGGGCCAGTGGGTTTGCCTCAATATATCATATTCGGGGCAATCTTGCAGTATGTGCTCCGCTGTCTGGGGTGCCTGTCCACATGTACACATGGCTGAATTGCCAATCTTGAATTTTGTATACATGTGGCTGCGGAGGCGGTTGTGTCCTGTTCTGAGGCGCAGAATGACTATTTGTTCTGATCTGTTCATAGCTTGGTAGTCATCCTGCGTTGATGTTGGTGGCTTTCTGATAGATTTGATCATCTTTTTCTTCTGATGGTACGTAACTGGTACATCCGGTTGTTCGTCTGCAGCACCTTCTTTAGCCAGTCCGTCTGCTCTCTCGTTTCCTGGTATTCCACAATGAGACCGTATCCACTGCATGGCGACCCTGCGCTGGTTGCACAGTTCAGAAAGTAGGGCCTGTATAACTGGCAATTTTCTGGACTGAAGTGCTTGGAGTGCTGATCTTGCATCTGTCAGGAATACTACAGGCTGTGGACCGAGATTGGTGTTCAGTAGTTTCTCAGTTGCCACCTTGATTGCCTGGACTTCTGCATCATAGTTGTTACAGAATTTCCCCGTTGGTACTCTGACCGTATCCCTAGTGTTGTTTGGGTATTCTATGTACACTCCTGCTCCTCCATTCTTTACTGCATTCTGTGCTGACCCATCCATGTATACTCGGACCCAGAGGTCCTGTGGGTATTCATCATCCAGGAAACTGAGGGTGACTGTCCTACGTTGCACGCTGTTCTGTTCATCCCTGTCGAATATTCCTTTCACTTTTGTGTGGATGTGTACTGGTAGTCCATGCTCCTCTCTCCAAGGGGTTTGTTCTGGCACAGACTTTAGAGGGCTGTTAACTTCAGGCAGGTCTGAGGTTTGTCTACGAAATCGTTTGGCCTGGTGGATAAAGCTGCTTCTTTTCAGTCGCCCCATTGCTAGGTTTTGGAATCTGTCCTTCATTGGATGGCTCGGCATACAGAGGAACTTTTCTGCCTGTGTTAGCACTTTTGTGTCTCTGCGTTCTCTCAGTGCTTGTATCCTCCCCATTTTCTCCATCTCCACTATAGGCGTTGATTTCATTGCCCCCGTGATGACCCTAAGCGCCTGGTTTTGCACCTTATCTAGCTCTTGTAATGTGGTGTTTGATGCTGGACACCACGCAGCTGCCCCATATTCCAGGTGTGGTCGTATGCCCTGCTGATAAACTTTACTAAGTATTTTCCCGCTGGCTCCCCATGTGGTTCCACTTAGTTTTCTCAGGATGGCTAGCTTCCTCCTGGCCTTTGTTGCTGCCTTGTTGATGTGCTGCTTCCATGTCAGCCTGTCATCAAATGTAACTCCGAGATAGGTGGGTTGTTTATCTTCTCTCAGGAGCTCTTCGTTTATCTTGATGACACCAGCTTTTTGTTTGGGAGAGAGGGTGAAGAGCGTAGTGCTGCACTTGTCTGTGTTGATGCTGACACACCATCTATTTGCCCATGAGGTTAAGGCATCTATAGCTCTTTGTAGCAGTTTGGTGGCCACTGTTGCATGCTCATCTGTGCACCATATTACCAGGTCATCAGCGTACATTGCCATTTTCATTCCATGTGGTAGTTCAGCAACCAGGTCGTTGATGTAGACTAGGAAAAGTGTGGGGGACAGAACCCCTCCCTGAGGGACGCCATGACGCAGTAGAATTTTCTTACTCTTGAGGCCATCTAGTTGTACTCGGGCTCTTCTGTTATGCAAGTATGCTTTCACCCATTTGTACATCTTACCATTCACTCTACAATTTCTCAGTTTCTTCAGAAGCCCTTCTTTCCAAACCTTGTCAAATGCTTTCCTTAGATCTATCCATGCTGCTAGTACCAGTTTCTTATCTTGGAATGCATCCTCAATCTCTTGGGAAAGGTAAGTTGCCTGATCTTCGGTGGAATAACACTGCCTAAAGCCCGCCTGCTGTGGTACAAGAAGGTTTTCACTTTCAAGGTACCACTGTAGCCTGAGGTTGATGATACGTTCCATTGTTTTGCAGAGGCAGCTTGTAAGGCTGATTGGTCTGTAGCTGGAGGCAGTGGAACTGTCTTTTCCTGGTTTTAGGAGTGGTATCATGATTGCTTCCCTCCAGGTCTGTGGAACTCTGCCTGAGTTCCAACAGATATTGAAGATCTGCAGCAGCTTTGTTTTTGCTGCGGTTCCCAAGTTCTTAATCATTTCATTGGACACTCCATCAACTCCTGGCGACTTTCTCATTTTCAATTTGGATATTGCAAGCTCCAGTTCTCTGAATGTGATTGGTGCCTCCATAACTGCAGGTATGGTTCCATCTCGTCCTGCGTGTTGTTTCTCACGAGTCTCCTGTTGCTTCTCTGGGCTAACTTCGATGTTGTTGTCTTTAGCAAAGGAGTCTGCAAAGTGATCAGCTGCCTGTTTTCCCATGAGGATGTTTCCATCTTTGTGCAGAGCAATCCTTGAGTTTCTCTCTGTACCTTCATCGTTAAGTTGCTTTACCAGCTTCCACAGTTTCCTCGTATCTCTTTCAAAGTTCAAGGACTCTGTTTTCTCCTTCCAGCTTCTTCGCCTGGCCTGCAACTTGGCCCTTTGAAATTTGGCCTTAGCTTGCTGGTAGTTATTGTGGTGTTCTTGGCATGGACTGGTCTCTGCCTGCTTTCGAGATGTTTCCATGTCGTTGTGCAGCTGCTCTAGTTCACTATTCCAATATGGTTTGTAGTGCTTACGAGCCCCTCTAGGTATTGTTTCACGAGCAGCCTGTAATATGCATCTGCTGAATTCATCAACTAGCTTATTGATGTCTTTGTCTACAGTCAGATCTCTAGCCAGTATACTAGTACGGTGCTGGTACATTGTCCAGTCTGCCTTCTTGTAGCTCCACCTAGAGAGAGTGCTGCTCTCCTTGACAAGTTCATTTTCCACAATTAGGAAGACTGGCCGGTGGTCGCTGCCTCCAAGTTGTTTCCCTACAATGCGTGTGGTGTTCCACTCCAAGCTGGGTGAGTGGAATGCCAGGTCTGGTGTAGAGGTGGTGTGCCATGATCTCGAGTAGAAGGTTGGTGGGTCGATTGGCTGGTTGATCAGGATAAGCCCATTGTCATCCTGCCAGTTTTCAAGCTCCTCACCTCTCCTGTCCATGTGATCATAGCCCCAGCTCTGTGAGTGGCTGTTGAAGTCTCCGCATACAATCAGTCTTTCTTTTGCTGGGATTGTATCTAGTGCCAGTGGGCGGTCGCTCGGACAGTAGTAGTTGAGCAGGTGGAATTCTGAACTTTCTGTCCTGAGATGAAGCATCTGGTATTCCGCCCCCTCCATATATGTTTCAAGCTGACATGCACTGATGTTATCCTCACGAGTGTCAGTATTCCACCTTTTCGCCTGTCTATTCGGTCAGATCGGTAGCACTGGTAGCCTCTGATTTTGAAGGCTATGTCTTTGTTGAGGTGGGTTTCTTGCAAGCAACATACATTTACTTGCTCTTCATTCAAGATATTTTCGAGCTCTAATTTTTTGCTGTAGCTGTCTTTTTTACTATTGACGCCTTCAGCATTCCAGTGCATTATTTTAAATGGTCTTTTCTTTGCTTGGCCAGTAGCTCTATTCTCATGCCTCCTGGCTCCACGGGGCAATTGAGAAGGACCCCCAGTAGTAGGGGTTGGGCCCTTCCGAGGCAGAAGGCCCGGCACTGTGCCTGCCTGGGTGTCCGTCACAGGGCGAGTGCCATAAAGTTTTGCAGATATAGGCATACTTCCCATAGCGCATGTGCGTGGCATCCTGATTGCTGTGGTGCGCCTCTTGGCTGGTTGCCTCCGTCTTCAGCACCTTGACTTGCTAGGGCAGACTGTGGTCTTGCTCGAGTCTAGGAGGGCCTGGCCAGTCTTGGTTTTTCAGCCGCTGATGGCTGTACTTGAGCCCCATCTCCACGTCAAGGAGCTGGCCTTGATGGGGTGCACATTATTTAATCCCAACGTTCTTCCTTCTCTTATTATTGTTCTTCTAAGTGTTTCTTTTGGTCTTCCTTTTTTCCTCTTACCCTCAGGAACCCAAGTGAGCGCCTGCAGTGGTATTCTGTTGTTTTGCATTCGTAGGACATGACTGATATATGACCATCGTCTTTTCCTTATATAGTCGGAGACATATTTCTGCCTAGAGTCTTCTCTTATTTGTCGATTAGTCTTGAATTCTTTCCAACTGATGTTCATGAGTTTTCTAAGACATTTGTTCTCGAATGTATTCAGTTTGTTCTCCAATGATTTTGTTATTTTCCAACTTTCACAACCGTATGTTAACACTGAGATAACATTTGAATTAAACAGACGAAGCTTGGTATGTATATTCAGTGATCGTAATTTCCAAATGTTAGATAATCTATTGAAGGCGCTAGCTGCCAAAGCAATTCTAGTATGAATTTCTCTTGTTGTGTCACCATCCTGAGTCATTTTACTGCCTAAATAATTAAAACTTTCAACTTTCTGTAGTTTTTCCCCGTTCAGGATGATATCAAAGGTCTCGGTAGAAAAGTTATCTTCATATACTCTGACAAATTTGCCTGCATAATCTGTTGCATTTATGGCCATGTACTCTGACAAGTGTTATTTTGTAGCTTGAGATGTTTAGCCGGGTATCTACCTATTTATACTATAACGGCAAAGTCAAAGATATTAACACCAACAAATTGTGGCAAATGACTGTCTTAGATAATGAACAATCTAAAACCAGATAGGCACTGACATATACGGCCAAAAAACAAAAATGTAGAACAAATTTAAGGCATAAAAACAAGATGGCACCACAGAAAAAAAATGTCAACAACAAATGAACATAAAGCTAATGCAAAAAGGGAAAATGGAGAAAGATTGTAAAGAGACTATACTTCCTGCAAAGTAGCTTAAGGACACAGAAATGCCAAAATACAGAATGATTAAAGCAAGATACACATAAATCTGCTAACAATGTAATGATATTATGTTAATCTGAGAACTGTGTCTCGAGCTGTTGTTGGATGCAGCAAGCATGAGTTTCTAGGGGAAAAATCATCTATGTGAGGTGTGTATGCTCACCTGATGAAATGATGCTGCAGAAACTTCAAAGAAAAGGAAAGAATTTCTTTTTGGCACAATGGACTTGACTATGTTTTTAGGTTGCCCATGTTCTGAAATAATCAAAAGATAAAATAAACAAAAGAATACTTCACAAGCACACACTACACATATAACAGAAATAAAAATTATAATCTTTCCTCTATTTTTTACTACTTAACAAAGTTGACCCTTCTACTGCAGTTGACACTTCATACACACTTACATTAGTAAGTTCTGTAGCAATCTATTTTAAATAGTGAGTCTGGTATTCCTTGCTTTAACCTTTTATAAAATGTTTGGCAGAGTAATGTCATCCTATTTTCATCCATACCTCAATAGTGGTCCAAGAATTCACACGTATGAAGGAGCAACCATTTAATTCTCAGCAAATGACTTTCCACTCTAATGAAACCATGCCATGGTTAGCTTCTCCATTGTTACAGTCAAGCAGTGAAGAAAGATTCAATGGTACGACTGAGCCATTTTAACCAATAACAATCTCGTTAAAAACATATAAAAAACTAGTTAAAAAAGTTAATAGAAGATGTCTGTGGATTAAAGAAACAGAATAGTAAGTCGAACAAGATTGAATGGAAGACTGTATGTGATTCACAGAAATCAACAGATACAGATAACAGATCCAATAAAACTAATGAAAGATGCCATGTGGGTCAGAAAATCTGCAGACACATATAACAGAGTTATAAAACACTTGGAGATGCCTGCAAAAGAAAGACTGGCATACACAACAACATATGTGAAAGAAAAAATTTAAAGAGTTCAGGTATTCGACAATCAAATTTATTTTATTTTGCAACCAAAGAAAGAAATGGAGAATGGGATAAGAGACAGCTGTAAAGACAGAAAGAGAAGAGGAGGGCATCTGTCTCTTCAGCACAGAATTGCAAGGACTCAGTTCTCATACATGGCACAATCGAGCAAACCTTCTGTCTCCAAATGAACCTCTGGTGAATCAACAGTAAAGTTCTTTTTGCAAAAACAAAACAAAAATTATTTCCACTCAAATATAAAGGCTCCTCTTTCACATCTGCCTTTTAAAACTATTGCAAAAAAAAAAAAAAAAGAGACAGCCCAGAATAGAAATCGATGGAGAGCAACTGTTTCTGCCCCATGTTCCACAGGGAACAAAAAGGAATGATGATGATGAACAAACAAAACCAACCATCAGTGTCAAACAAATCCAGGGTTCCTCCATCAGACGACGACCACTGCTCGGGCACAAGGTAATAAATAAATGCTATTCTTCTCTCTTCCAGCTCATCATCATGACACAGTAAAACATCTGTGTAAAACATGATCAACAAACTTCAACATCCTCTTTTTTAATAAACTATCTTATTTGTGTACAACATGATCAACTAATTTTACATCCTGTTTTTAGTAAACTAACTTATCTGTGTAAAACATGATAAATAAAATTTCAACATCCTGTTTTTAGTAAACTAATTTATCTGTCTAAAACATGATCAACTAATTTTACATACTGTTTTTAGTAAACTAGATCTGTGTAAAATATGATCAACAAATGTCACCATCCTGCTTCTAGCAAACTAACTTATCTGTGTAAAACATGATCAACTAATTTTACATACTGTTTTTAGTAAACTAGATCTGTGTAAAATATGATCAACAAATGTCACCATCTTCTAGCAAATTAACTTATCTGAGTAAAATACGATTACGATCAACTAATTTTACATCCTGTTATTAGTAAACCAATTTATCTGTGTAAAACATGATCAACACATTTCAACATCCTGTTTTTAGTAAACTTATCTGTGTAAAACATGATCAACACATTTCAACATCCTGTTTTTAGTAAACTAACTTATCTGTGTAAAACATGATCAACTAACTTCAACATCCTCTTTTTAGTAAACTAACTTATCTGTGTAAAACATTATCAACAAATTTCAATATCCTGTTTTTAGTAAACTAACTTATCTGTGTAAAACATGATAAATAAAATTTCAACATCCTGTTTTTAGTAAACTAACTTATCTGTCTAAAACATGATCAACTAATTTTACATACTGTTTTTAGTAAACTAGATCTGTGTAAAATATGATCAACAAATGTCACCATCCTGCTTCTAGCAAACTAACTTATCTGAGTAAAACATGATCAACTAATTTTACATCTTGTTATTAGTAAACCAATTTATCTGTGTAAAACATGATCAACACATTTCAACATCCTGTTTTTAGTAAACTAACTTATCTGTGTAAAACATGATCAACTAACTTCAACATCCTGTTTTTTAATAAACTAACTTATTTATGTAAAACATGATCAACTAATTTTACATACTGTTTTTAGTAAACTAACTTATCTGTGTAAAACATTATCAACAAATTTCAACATCCTGTTTTTAGTAAACTAACTTATCTGTCCAAAACATGATCAACTAATTTTACATACTGTTTTTAGTAAACTAGATCTGAGTAAAATATGATCAACAAATGTCCCCATCTTCTAGCAAATTAACTTATCTGAGTAAAATACGATCAACTAATTTTACATCCTGTTATTAGTAAACCAATTTATCTGTGTAAAACATGATCAACACATTTCAACATTCTGTTTTTAGTAAACTAACTTATCTGTGTAAAACATGATCAACTAACTTCAACATCCTCTTTTTAGTAAACTAACTTATCTGTGAAAAACATTATCAACAAATTTCAACATCCTGTTTTTAGTAAACTAACTTATCTGTGTAAAACATGATAAATAAAATTTCAACATCCTGTTTTTAGTAAACTAACTTATCTGTCTAAAACATGATCAACTAATTTTACATACTGTTTTTAGTAAACTAGATCTGTGTAAAATATGATCAACAAATGTCACCATCCTGCTTCTAGCAAACTAACTTATCTGAGTAAAACATGATCAACTAATTTTACATCCTGTTATTAGTAAACCAATTTATCTGTGTAAAACATGATCAACACATTTCAACATCCTGTTTTTAGTAAACTAACTTATCTGTGTAAAATATGATCAACTAACTTCAACATCCTCTTTTTAGTAAACTAACTTATCTGTGTAAAACATTATCAACAAATTTCAACATCCTGTTTTTAGTAAACTAACTTATCTGTGTAAAATATGATCAACACATTTCAACATCCTGTGTTTAGTAAACTAACTTATCTGGTAAAATATGATCATGTCACGGTTGCCTCCCCTTAGCTCTGCAGTAGTGGTCCAATAGTGGCCAAAACTCAAGAGTAACTGATGTAGGTCTTCAATGGTATCTACCTTCGCACAAGATTACTCTTGGCAGAGCTGTAGATAGAAGGATAATGATGCTTCTACCTCCAGGGTATGTTCACAAGATATTCAGAAAAGCGAGAGCAATGCTGCATTGGCTGATCACATTAACTCTAGTATCTGCCATCAACTTTTGTGAAGGATAGGGTTATCTTACAATTCGTTAGCTCGTTCAAGCCCCCAGCTGAGTTAATTCAGCGAATTTCCTATTATTATTTAGCTCTGTTTACGTGTATTTAAGAAATTGTCTGAGACATTACTCGTGAGTTCGAGTCCCTGTGTTACTGTGATGTAAACTACTAGACAATGAGTCTGATACGGAAGGCATACAGCTGACTATGTTTGTTGCATGTATAGGCAATAGGCCAGTATTCTCTAAAATACACCAAGAAAAGACTACAGAAAGTAAGATGAAACAGAAGGGAAAAAAAATACTACCACAACATTTTGTAAGGACAATGTATCCATATGAAGATTTTAAAGGACAGAAGAATATCGACAGCAGTAGTTTTCAAGTAGTAACCACCATAAACAAAAGAGACAGTTATAAATATTGAAGCAGCAAGAGTGAATGAGAGAACAAGACATTGTAGAAATAATGGATTTGAAAATTGTTGCTGTTCAAGGCTGCCAACCAACCATACATGAAGGTTGGGCATTTCATTTTTGTCCATCTGTTGCTGAGTTTCGTGTAAATAAACTTCAACATTAAAGTTCACTGCTGTCAGCGTGAAGTATTTCCATCAAACTGTTGAATCATCAATCAACTGTCAGTTATGCACTGTTGTAATCGTCTGTGAGAAAGAAGTTAACTTAACATCATCAAACAAAGGCTGCCTCTTGTTAGGGTAGTGATACGAATCCAATATATGATCATCAATATCACTAGAGAATTGAAGTATGAAATAGTAGACAAGCCATCATCATCAGCCAGCTTATATGTCCCCGGCCACATCTATTTCTTTGTCCTTCAACATTTCCTTCTGTCACGATAATATAATGACTCAATAGTACAACATTGATTTAAATGCACGAACTAAATGCTTGGTGATAGAAATGAGACAGTGAGAAGGTAGAGGACATTTTGAATTTTGTCCTAATGCAGAAACTGTATTTTTTTTTTTTTTTTCAAAATATAAAGACAAAGATTATGAAGAAACACCACTAAAGGATGTAGAATTGTATACATATCTTGGTAGTAATATAGACAAAGTTTGAGGGAAAGACAATGATATCAAAATAATAATACAAAAAGCAAGAGGAGCTTTCATTGCATTGGGAAGCATATGGAGGTCAACAGAAATCAAACCCAACATGAAAATAAGAATCTTCAACTCAAATGTCAAGTCAGTCCTATTGTATGGCTCTGAGACATGGAGAGCAACAAAAACAACAACTAAAAAGCTACAGACTTTTATAAACGGGTGCTTGCGTAGAATAGGACTGAAATGGTATGACAAAGTCACAAATGTGGAATTGATGACAAGAACCAGACAAGTGCCAGTGGAACAAGAGCTGAGAAGAAGACGCTGGCGATGGATAGGACACACATTGAGGAAACCTGTTGATAGCATTACAAGGCAGTCCTTGTTCTGGAATCCACAAGGAAAGAGAGGCAGAGGTAGACCAAAAAACACATGGAGAAGAGAGCTGGATACAGAGGTGAAAATGATATGAAAAACATTGAAAGAACTTGAGCGGACAGCACGGGACAGGAAGACTTGGCATGTGTTTGTTGAAGGCCTATGCTCCTCGGGGAGCTAAAAGGTATTGATTGAGAAACTGTACATAGTTTTTTTTTAAAGTAATCAATCCGTTTATCATCTACATCATTTCACCAAGCTTTTATTACTGTTTTTCTTCTAATGAACAGAGACTGTTAATAAATGGTACAACAAGTTGTAAGTGTGTGTTTTCACAGAAAACTACAGAATAAACATCAGGTCAGAGTCATTCGTCGCTATTTCTCTTCAAACCAGCCAATAATAACATTCTAAGATTTCCTTGTTCTGGATTCCCTAGGATAAAAGAAACAGAATGAGACCAAGAACACAGAGCAACAGATACAACCAACCTCTTTTTCATTTTCACCGCTCTTCACGGGAAGATAGCAATATATTAAAACCAACGTCCTTTTCAGGGCGTACACAGTAGACAAAATGCCAGCCAAAAAGAAGAATGTGTATAAAAGCCTACCAGCACTTGACAACAAAGAAAAGTCATCACCGGAGAGCAAAGCTGCCCCAAATACTAGCGTTGAAGCCGAGCCTCCTGAGAAGCCGAGCAATGCAGCTCCTGACACCACGGCGGTGGCAACAATTGACAGCAGCGCAAAATTTGATGCAGCTCTTGGCCCAAGAGGAGAGGAAGCCATGAACGAAATTGCAAGAATTATGATGGGAAGGCTAAAATGCCAGAAGGAGGCAAGAGATAAACTTCGAGCAAATTCACAACCCCCATACGAAACAACAACAACATCCACGCTCACCATGCCAGGCTTAGACATCAAAGACGCTGTCCGTAACCAGACGACGGAGAATCACCAAGCTGCAGAGGAGTGCCAAATTCAACAAAACAACCCTCAGATGGCGCAAACCAAGATACAAACCAATGAAAACCCCGAGGCGCAAACGACCAGACCTAGTCCGGACGAAACAGCAGCTGATAACCCAAAAGCTCAGACAAAAGGAAAGGCTCCTTCCAACAACAAACAGGAACATGATGCATGCCCTAACCAAGACCGGAGAAAGGAAGAAAGAACAAAGACTAACAAGACAAAGAACACAGATACGATACTGGAGAGGATTGTTAAGATCACGCAGATGTCTGGACGTGAGGCCTCACTCAGGGCCCTACCAGATGACAAAGTGATCAGTATCCTTGAGGTAATAACTGGCAGGAGAGGCATCTCTAAAGTAGGGAGGCACGAAAAGGGAGTAGTGCTTTCACTCAACAGCACGGATAAAACAACTTTGCTGATGACAGAACTGGAGGCCGGACCGAAAGAATTCATGCTGCCCCACCAGATAAAAGTAGTGTTGGAGACCGGCAAGACAACAAAGAAGTTGGTGCTAAGAGGGGTTGATACCAGATGGTCCGCAAACGAAGTCCAAAGTTGCCTACAAACTGAAAACACAAATGCCCAAATCGTACAAGTCGAAAGGTTAAAGACATGGAATAAAAAAGATACCAATCTGGTGGTAGTAACTATTGAAGGAGCGACAAGACCTGAAAGACTGACACTCAAAGATACATCAAAAAGAACAGAAGCCTATATCCCTCCGGTGATGCAGTGCTCCAACTGCCAGCAATTCTCCCACACCAAAAAAACATGCAGGAGAGATACAGTCTGCCGATATTGTGCGGGAAGCCACCAATATGGCGACTGCCCCAGGGCGAAGGAGGACCACAATTACAAAGCGATTAACACAAACCGTACCTGTGCAAACTGCCTCGGAAACCATGGGGCAAGGTACCAAGGCTGCCCAATGTTCCAGGAAACTAAGAACATACTGAATGAAGCGGTATCCAAAAACATCCCCTTCAGAGAGGCAAAACATAGAGTGGCAGTGGATGTCGCGAACAGACAGCGCACAACAGATCGAAGACAGCTGCATCAGCTGACCGCAGAAGTCAAAGAAATAAAACTAAAACTACAGGTCGAAAACAGAAGCAAGCAGACTCCCGAAGATCAAACCGACAGTGGTGAAGACGTAATAGACCTACAGAGCATTAGAGATATGATTGAAGACATGAAAAGAATTCAGCAGCAGGTAGAAGCAGATGTCAAGAAGCTGACAGAGCTGAAAGAGGAAAACGCAGAAATCCTCAAGAGAACAGAAGCAGAAAGAATAGCCAGTGAGGAAATTACATCAAACAACACACGAGAAACTAAAACGAACAACCAAACAGAATAAGAAATCATCGAGGAAACGCTAGAAAAGCTACTCCCAACAATAATAGAAAAAGCCCTATTACAGATACAGGAGAAAAGGAAGACAAAAGAAACAGAAACTAGGAGCGTAAAAACACACAAAACCAAACAAGCCAGATAGTGAGGCAGGATATGAAAAACACCATGAACACGCCACGGCACCATGAACAGACAAGCAACGAAGAGGTATCCAGACAGTCAGCTAGTGGTCCTTTTTAGGACCAGTCCTTTTCAGGACTAAAACCGGCTAGCATCGAAGAAACTAAACGCACAATATACCCCAATTATAACCAATTTTCAGGTTGAACAGGGTATAACAGCAACATAGTAGACAAATGAACGAACGAACAAGAACACAGAGAAGAGAACCAGAAACAGACATTAATAAGGACAAAGAAAGCAAAAGAACTTGAACAGATGGTGCAGGACAGATGTGAACGTAGTTTAGTGATTTGACATTTACTCATGACAGTGGGTACCAGGCTGGACTAAAAATCTTGCGTGTCACATGAGAAAAATAACACATATTTTAAAAATTGATGGGGTTTTTTTTTTAAATTAACTAAAAAAATCTATGATCCATCTCTGAAATCCATTATAAATTTGAAAGACTATCTGTCTGCTTTGGGATTTAAGATAATTCAGATTCATACTCAGTCATGTTCATCGTTACAATTTTTTTCACCAAGCAAAACCTCAGTCACTATCTGGCACAAAAGAAATATGTGGATCACAGCCTACTATTAATTAAATCTTCAATCATTTTAACTCCTGAATATATAATACTCTAAAATTGTCTAGATAACCAGGATTTTTTTTTAAAACACTTATTTCTGAATGCACAATACCTGAATTCTCCAGAAAGTTTGAAGTATGGAAACATGAAGCCAAGAAGTTGGAATAATACCTTAAGGAGCTGAATTTCTAGGCTTTAGGTAATGTAATTTGAGAATGATCCACAACTGAAACCCACAAACTGCATCCAGAACTTTTTCTTCCTTGATCTCCTGAAATCCATTATCTCCCACCCTAACTTACACCTCCAGTAAACAGTAGCATACCTGTATATGTGTAGTGTGAACAAAACAGATCGATTTTAGAGTTTAGTGGAATCTCAGTCACGCTCGACAGTAATGTTTTTACATCTTCACACATTGACCTGAAAGAAAATTTGAATTTTAGATGCAAGTCTTCCCCTGTCACTTTTAGCAATGTTCTATATCAATACAAGGAAGGCTGCAGAAAAATTGAACGATGGCAAATGTAACACAGATATGTAAGGGACAAGAACACACATGCACAATACAGACTATGTAAAGGACAAGAATACACATGCACAATACAGACTATGTACGGGACAAGAACACACATGCACAATACAGACTATGTAAGGGACAAGAACACACATGCACAATACAGACTATGTAAGGGACAAGAACACATATGCATGGACAAGAACACACATGCACAATTCAGACTATGTAAGGGACAAGAATACACATGCACAATACAGACTATGCACGGACAAAAATACACATGCACAACACAGACTATGTAATGGACAAGAACACACATGCACAAAACAGAACTATGTAAGGGACAAGAACACACATGCAAAAAACAGAACTAGGTAAGGGACAAGAACACACATGCACAACACAGAACTATGTAAGGGACAAGAACAAACATGCATAACACAGACTATGTAAGGAACAAGAACACGCATACACAGTACAGGCTATGTAAGGGACAAGAACACACATGCACAACACAGAACTATGTAAGGGACAAGAATACACATACACAACACAGAACTATGTAAGGGACAAGAATACACATGCACAACACAGACTATGTAAGGGACAAGAACACACATGCACAACACAGAATATGTAAGGGACAAGAACACACATGCCCAACACAGACTATGTAAGGGACAAGAACATACATGCACAACACAGACTATGTAAGGATCAAGAGCATGCATACACAACATAATGTATGGGACAAGAACACACATGCACAAAAAAGAACTATGTAAGGGACAAAAA
This sequence comes from Oreohelix idahoensis, assembly GCA_024509875.1. Taxonomy (NCBI): domain Eukaryota; kingdom Metazoa; phylum Mollusca; class Gastropoda; order Stylommatophora; family Oreohelicidae; genus Oreohelix; species Oreohelix idahoensis. The sequence goes on along the minus strand of JAMPIV010009810.1, from coordinate 60,859 downwards.
CAGACATGCACAACGCAGACTTTGTAAGCGACAAGAAAACATATGCACAGTACAGACTATGTAAGGGACAAAACACACATGCACAGTGCAGACTATATAAGGGACAAGAACACACATGCACAACACAGACTATGTAAGGGACAAGAACACACATGCACAGTACAGACTATGTAAGGGACAAGAACACACACATGCACAGTGCAGACTATATAAGGGACAAGAACACACATGCACAACACAGACTATGTAAGGGACAAGAACACACATGCACAACACAGAACTATCTTCTTCTTTTCTGATCCTTAGTAGCTGACTGACAAAGATATCAGTGACCATTACATCTTGTGGTGTCTTGTGGTTGTTCGTCCATCACGGGTGATGAAGACCACTCTGTTCATCCAATTATTTAAGAATATGTTAGGTTAGTCTATGGGTACGAAGGTGACTGAAGAGCCCGATGCGGGCCTGGAAAGATCTTGGACAGTGTGGGCAGGGAATGTTTGCTTCATGTGAAGGTTTTATTTCACGGTCCTTTCTAGCTTGTCTCCGCTGTTCTGCTGCTGCTCTTCTGGATGATTCGCATGCTGCTGCACCTTTACGAAGAGATGTGCGCCAAGCAGTTCGGTCTTGCGCAGCAGCTTCCCATGTGTCTGGGTTTATGTCAAAGGTTTTCAATGACGTCTTTAACGTGTCTTTGAAGCGCTTCTTTTGGCCACCATGGGAGCGTTTACCCTTCTGCATCTCACCATAAAAGAGTATCTTTGGCAGTCGATGGTCTGGCATGCGGACTACATGACCTGCCCAGCGAATTTGTGACTGCATCAGAATAGTATCAATACTAGGGATACCAGCTCTGTCAAGAACGGCGGTATCCGGGATCTTGTCTTGCCATTTGATGTTCATTATCTTCCTGAGACAGACTGTATGGAAGTGGTTTAGCTTCTTTACGTGGCGCCTGTATACAGTCCATGTTTCACATGCATATAGCAGCACTGGAAGCACCGCAGCTCTGTACACCTTCAGCTTTGTCTGTAGACTAATGCCACTTCGATGCCAAACGTTGGTGTATAGTCTGCCAAATGTGCTGCTGGCTTTGGAGATCCTGGTGTTCACCTCATCATCAATGACAATGTTCTGGGATAGTGTGCTACCAAGGTATGTGAATCTGTTCATAACATTCAGTTTCTCACCATTAACCTTGATGACTGGCTCAGTATAAACTGTGCCAGGAGCTGGTTGGTACATGATTTCTGTTTTCTTCGTGTTGATGGTAAGCCCAAAGTTGGCGCAGGCTTCGGAGAATCTATCCACACTATGCTGCAGATCAGCCTCTGAGCCAGCATTGAGGGCACAATCATCAGCAAACAGAAGATCTCTGATGGTGTGTGATTTGACCTTGGTTTTTGCTTGAAGCCTCCTAAGGTTAAACAATTTTCCATCAATGCGATAACTAATGTCGATTCCTGTGTCCCCGTCTCTAAAAGCATCAGTCAGCATAGCAGAAAACATGATACTGAACAGAGTCGGTGCAAGTACGCATCCTTGTTTAACTCCATTTGAGACGGGAAAGGCTCTGATAGCTCACCGTTTTCCTGAACTCTAGCCTGCATTCCATCATGCAGTTGCTGCACTATTGTGATAAATTTCTTTGGGCAGCCGTATTTTGCCATGATCTTCCATAGACCCTCTCTACTGACCGTGTCGAACGCCTTTGTCAAGTCGATGAAAGCTGTGTACAGGTCACAGTGCTGTTCTTGGCATTTTTCTTGTAGCTGTCTTGCAGCGAACACCATATCTGTGGTTCCACGTTCTTTCCGGAATCCACACTGACTTTCAGGTAAAAGACCTTTGTCAAGATGAGCCGTAAGGCGATTCAAAAGGATTCTGGCGAATATCTTCCCAGCGATTGATAAAAGAGAGATGCCTCGATGATTGTTGCAGTCTTGGCGATTACCTTTACGTTTATATAGATGTATAATTGAGGCATCTTTGAGATCGTGTGGGATGGTTTCACTCTGCCACATTTGCTGGAAGATCATATGAAGTTTCTCTATCAGAACTGCACCGCCATCTTTATAAACCTCAACAGGAATTGAATCGGAGCCAGGGGCCTTTCCACTAGACAGTTGACGAATCGCTTTTTTTAGTTTCCTCCAGAGTTGGTACATCATCTAATGCTTCATTTATAGGAATTTGGGGCAGGCGGATGATGGCTTCGTCGTTAATAGATGATGGCTGGTTCAAGATATTATTAAAATGTTCAGCCCAGCGTTGGAGAATTTTTTCCTTGTCTGTAATTAGTGTTTTTCCATCTGCATTAAAAAAGTTAGTTGCTTATCCTTTACAGGACGTGGCAATCAACCCCAGCTTTTATTGGCTGTTTGTGATTTTTCTAGGCAATTGTTTCATTCAGTAGTTTGCCATTGCTTTCTGAACGGTACGGCGCTTATACCATTGTTAAAAATCCACACAAAGCGATCTGCTACCAAACCGCCTGCAGCAGGTTTCGAACCTGGCATATCTGGATTATGAAACTGCGTTCATATCCATTAGGCCACAGACGCCGACTCCATCTGCATTAAGGAGGGGAAATGATCCTGATGATGTTGGACCATAGACCGCTTTGAGTGCAAGGTAAAAGTTTTTCAAGTCATGGCTGTCAGCAAAGCCTTGGATCTCATCTGCTTTATTACTCAGCCATGAATCCCGCATCTGGCGTAGTTTATGTTGGACGATTCTACGCATGTTGTTGAAAGCGTCTTTCTTGGATGTAGATTTTGGATCATTTAAATATGCTTTATGGAGATGGTGTTTCTCAGCCAACATCTGCTTTATATCATCTGAGTTCTCATCAAACCAGTCATTTTGTTTCTTGATGGAAGGACCCAGGACCTCTGTAGCAGTGTTGTAGATCTGCTCACTTAGGGCTGCCCAATTTGTTTCCACACTTTGGCCGTCTAGCGAGATAGATTTGAGACGGTCTTCTAAGGTGTCAGTAAATGACTGTTTGATTTTTGTCTTCTTTAGTTTGGTGACATCCAGCCTCTTTTGAGTTTTCTTCCCCTGAGGGCGCCTGGCTGGTTGGATACGAATTTTAAGTTTAGATACAATGAAGCGATGATCAGTCCAGCATTCGGCACCACACATGGACTTGGTCACCCGGACATCTTGCCTGTCCTTCTTCCTAACAATTACATAGTCAATTAGGTGCCAATGCTTTGAGCGAGGGTGCATCCAGGAGGTCCTGTTGCGGGTAGGAAGTCGAAAAATGGTGTTGGTGACAAGGAGGTCATGTTCTGCGCAAGTCTGGAGGAGACGAAGTCCATTACTGTTACAGCGACCCACGCCGTACCTACCAATAGTGCCATTCCAGGAGATGTTATCTGAGCCTACTCTTGCATTAAAGTCACCAAGAATGATGAGCTTATCTGCTTTAGGAACTGATGCAATGACTGCATGTAGTTCTTCGTAAAACTTATCCTTGACATCATCCTGGTTTGTCATAGTTGGTGCATACGCGCTAATGATGGTAGCATGTTTTCTTCCATAGAACAGAGGGATCTTGACCGTCATGAGTCGGTCATTTATTCCCTTTGGGGGCCCCGCTAACTTGCTGACAATTGCTGTTTTGATTGCAAATCCAACCCCTGCTTCTCGTCTTTCTTCAGTTCCTCTTCCGCTCCAAAAGAATGTATAACCTGCACCCTTTTCGCAAAGTTGGCCCTCGCCTGCAAGTCGAGTTTCACTCAGTGCTGCTATGTCAATGTTGTACCTGGCCAGTTCTCTCCCAATCAGGGCAGTTCGTCTCTCAGGTCTGTTTGCGTTAAAGTCTTTGTCAAGTAAAGTGCGCACATTCCATGCGCCTAGAATGAGGGGGAAAAATCTGTCCTTTCTTTTTCTTATATGTCGACCGCCGAAGTAGGGTACCCACCAACCGCGGTAAGCTGGTTAGGTAATGGTGAAGCAGGCAATGTTTAGGGCACCTTTTCTAGCCCCTTCCTCATGCCATGGAGGTGAGCAGTGCTTTCCTAAAGAGGGCTGCTCAGACACTCAGGGGGCTGCCGAATCCCACTGCTGCTCCGATCAGTGGAAGACTACCATATGGCCTGAGCCGCCTGTGTGTAGGTCTGCGACTACGACTGCCAGCGTACCCACGCCTGCCGCTTCGCCGCTCGCCCATCGCCACAGGACTTGTTGTGAGTGGATGGATGAATGGATGAATGGATGAAAGAGTGACTTGCGCGGTGATTTGGATTAAAGTGAGGAAGAGTTGAGCAATTCGTCGACCTCACTCTCTCGCCTGGGTCCATCTCAATCCAGTGGCAAGACAAGTCAAGACGACTGGAGATGAAGTCAGGTGCAGTGGATGACCAGGGCTTTCTACGTGCCTCGCCGTGCTCCTTACGCTCCACAGCGCGTTGCTGGTAATCGCCGTCATGCCCGTTGAACCAACAGGTGGTTTCTTCCGCGCAGTCTATCGAATCCAGTCTTCGCATGCATGGGTAGGCAGACCCTAACTCACCGAAGGTTTATAACCATTCGGCCACCCTCACCTAGTTTAGCCGGCCTGTCAAAGCCGTTGTCCGGGGGTGGCCGCTGTCGCATGCTGACAGCTACGAGGAGCCACAGGTGAGAGCTGGATGCCAGGTTTGGACCAAAGGTGGCTGAGCTGCCCTAAAAAGGGCATGACAGCTCCTTCACCAGAGGTACTACCAATACCTGACTTCCCAACACCCCCAAGGCAGCAACAAACAGTCTCCACTTTGCTCCATTGGCGGCCAGCCTGGATCAGTGCCCCAACTCTAGTTCATGTTTTGCATCTCCACCTCCATAGTTCTCCGCCAAGTTGTTTATGGTCAGCATCTCTTTTGCCCTTGACATATGGATGCAAGTCGTGGGCAATGACTACAACCCACAAAAGCCAGATCCAAACCTCAGAAATGAGGTATCTGAGGAAAGTGGTTGAAGTAACAAGAAGAGACATGGTCCGCAACCAGACGATCCGTCAAGGCCTAAAATCCCAGCCGCTGCAGACCCAAATAGAATAGTCCCAACTAAGATGGTTTGGCCATGTCTGCAGAATGGGAGAAGATCGGCTACCACGACAAGCATGGGAAACAAAGAGCCAGGGATCCAGACCTCCAGGACGACCGAGAGTCCGCTGGGAGGACAACATTAGACAATCTTTGAAGGACCGAGGACTAGAATGGAACCAGGCCAGGAAGAAGACAGCTGATAGAATGGTCTGGCGCTCTCTCTTCCAAACCTCTACACCTCACGGTAGAAGGGGAACGACTAAGTAAGTAAGTAAGTATCTCTTTTGCCTTCACAGACATCCTACAACAACACTGGTTCACGGCAGCCAGCGTTACACATTTGGCTCAAGAATGCAAACTTCAGCTGCACATTACGTTTCACACAATGATGGAAGAAAAAAAAAAGTAAGTAAAAAGTTAATCTGTACTGGGAAAATTTATAGATACACCACAGACTATTTCATGACCAAAAAGGTCTTTATCAGGAAAATGAAATAGAAGTGGCACAGAAGGCAAACACAGCCAAGTAAATTTAGTTCACATCATCCAACGGGACTTGAGAAGAATGTTGCTAAATTTTACTTAGTTTTTGTTTGTTTACCTTTCGTACTATTTCCCTGAAGAAGATCGAAACAAAGGGCTAGGCTGTGCCCATAAATATATAAACTATTCCTTTCCTATGTCACATTCAACACTGCAATCTTCCATAAAATTAAATTTACTTCAGATGAACAAATTTTGAGATTTGTATTTTCTTCAAAATTTTGTATAAATCTGTGTCAAGAAAATTACATCTAAAACATGTACTGGCAAAGTAAACTAATGTAGTACCTAAACAAAGTCAGAGCCGGCAATTTGTTGTGGTTCAAATCTTGACTCTGGAAAAAGGAAATAAAAGATTGTACGGTTGCTTGACAAAATAACTTAGAAGAATAATACAGAAGAAAAAGACAAAGCTGGATTTCAGGCTAATATGTCATCTAAGAAAAACATTCGATTTTGATAGTGCTGATCATCATCATCTCAACCCATAACCCGTCATGGGTCGTAGGGGTGCCATGGTGGAAGCATCAGCAGACAGGGTCCTCCACTGCTCTCTATTCTCAGCAATGCGTACAAGTGTGGAGAAACCGTGTCCTGCCCATTCTTTGATGTTATCAGCCCAGGATTTTCTTTGCCTTCCTCTTCTCCGTTTACCTTCGACTGTTCCCTGGAGGATCGTTTTCGAAAGGGAGTCATGACGAGTTACATGCCCAAACCAGGCAAGCTTTCGACGTTTCACTATTGACAAAAGTGGTTCTTGATGGCCTGCATAGGTGTTTATCTTCTCTCTAACATAGACATTTGTTTTGTGCTCTTTATAGCAAATGCGCAAAATTCTTCTGTAACATTTATGCTCGAAAGCCTGAATCCTTCGCTCCGTATCTGCAGTGAGTGTCCAGCCCTCACACCCATACAAGAGAATAGATAATACAAGTGATTTGTATAATTTGATCTTCACAGGAAAACTGATGTTACTTTTCCAGATCACATTCAACCTTGTCATGGCAGCTGAGGCCATCTCAAGTCTTGTCTTGATTTCTTTATTTGATCTTCCATCACTACATATAGTGGACCCGAGATATTTAAAGGTGTTAACTTCTTCTAACGTTTGCCCATTTAACGTAATGTTGGTCGGAACATGTTTCTTATGGCTATTCACCAATATCTTGCTTTTTTCTATATTAATTTCCATCCCATATGTTCTTGTTACTTTCTCCAGTCTAGAGGTAAGGTCTTGAAGTTCTGATTCTGTTCCAGCTATCAGATCAATATCATCAGCAAAATGTAGATTACACAGAGGTCGGCCTCCAATCGATATGGTTGATTTATAATCGTAGAGAGCCTCCTGCATAATATGTTCTAGATAAATGTTAAAGAGCACTGGTGACAGGATACATCCCTGGCGAACTCCTACAGTTGTTTTGAAAAATTCTCCATGTCATTGCTTGCAAAAACAGCACTGCTTGCGTCCTTGTATAGTGCTTCAATGATATCTATGATGTTGGTATCAAAATTGAATTTTCTCATTATTTGCCATAAACCTTCATGCCAGACTCGATCAAAGGCTTTTGTGAAATCGATGAAGTTATGGTATAAATCATGTTGATGCTGGAGATGTTTTTCGATCAGTAATCTAATATTGAAGATTTGTTCTGAGGTACTTCTTTTTGGTCTAAAGCCAGCCTGTTCCTCTGACAAGATTTCTTCTGATTTCTGTTTTATTCTGTTCAAAAGTATCCTTAACATCACCTTACTTGGATGACTAATAAGGCTAATGGTTCTGTAGTTCTTGCACATTTTTAGATTTCCTTTCTTTGGAAGCGGTATTACTAATGACTGCGTCCATTCTTTTGGCCATTTTTTTGTACTCCATATCTTCTGGCAAATTGTTGTCATGATTTTTACTATATCTGGTCCTCCATATTTCAAGAGCTCTGCTGGTATATTATCCACACCCGGTGACTTCCCTCCTTTCATCGAACATATAGCCTCTTCCACTTCTTCCCGTAGTATTGCTGCATTTCCGAGTTCTCTGTTTTCGCACTTAATGTTGTTTAATATGCCTAAGTCAGTGTCAAGTTTACAGTTATATAATTCTTTACAATATTCTGTCCACCTTCTCATTACAGCTGTTTTTTCATTGAGCAGAGCCCCATTGCTATCTTCTATGACAGTTACCCTGGGCTGTTGGGGTTTTGATAGTCTTCTTAATGTGTCAAAAACTGCCTTGCTGTTACCTTTTATTAGCCCCGTATTAATGGACTCACATTGATCAGCTACCCATTTTTCTTTGGCCTGTTTCATTTTCTTTCTAATATTTTTATTCACCATACTGTATTGCCATGCTGCTTCAGGAACCTCTTTCTTAACCTTTTTCATTTCCCGTCGTGTATCACATAACTTCAGAATGTCATCTGTAACCCATGGTTTGTTTATTTTCTTTCTTTTACCAAGTATTTCTGTTGCTGATTCAATGAGCACGTCTTTCATGTTCTCTGTGATTGAGTTGATATCATCCTCCAAAAAGTTGAGAGCTGCGAATTTTCCTCCAACAGTTGCCTCAAAGATTCCCGCGATTTCTGGATCTTTCAATTTGTCTAAATTGAATCTTAACTGAGAACATCTGTTTTGATTATAGTTCTTTTTGAGTTTAAGCTTGAGCGTCATCAATACCATGTCGTGATCACTACCAATGTCGGCGCCAGGAAAAGTCCTAGTCTTGGCTTTATTAATGCTGGACTTGAATCTTTTGGATACAAGAATAAAATCAATTTGGTTATGTATCTCAGTTTTTGGGGCATGCCACGTTGTTCTTCTTGATAACTTATGAGGAAATAGTGTATTTGCAAGGGTTAGTTTATAGTTGCTGGCAAATTCTAGTAGCCTTAGTCCTCGATCGTTGGTTTCTCCAGTCCCAAATTTCCCCACTGTGCCAGCCCAGTGACCGTATGCATCTGGCCCTATTTTAGCATTCCAATCACCTAGAACAATGAGAAGATCTTTCTTTGGAATTTTCTTAATTGCTTCATCCAAATTGTCATAAAATGTATCAATTGCCTCATCCTCATAGTCAGTAGTGGGGGCATATACCTGTATGATGGAGATGTTCTTTGGATGTGCTGCAATACGAATGGTGATAAGCCTGCTATTTATTGGGGTGCAGCTGATGACAGAGTTCAATCTATCTTTATGTACGATAAAACCTACTCCATGCTGATGTTTAGACTCATCTCCACTAAACCAAATTTTGTGACCATCATCCGTTATTGATTCACCTAATCCTGTCCATCTGACTTCTGCTAGGCCCAGGATGTCCCACGAGTATCTAACAAGTTCATGTGTTAGTTCTTTGACTTTTCCACACGCATATAGCGTGCGTACATTCCAAGTTCCAACAACAAAATTTTCTCTTGGAAGTTTCAAAACAGGTGTTTGTACCCCATTCGTTGACTTATCACTCTCAAGGGGCAATGAGAGCGCGGTCGTTGTTAATCCGGGCATCGGCCGATCCGGCAAATTATTACTGAGTTGACTTTCCATCATAACATTTCAGTGGGCAAGAGGTTTGCTTGGCGGTGCCCATCTCCTCTCCAAGTATCCTTGCAGGTACATACAAAAATGTACCTGGAGCAGTAACAATAGCCCTCAATAAATCTGTAATGTTTTGAAACACTGTCCGGTTGACACATCACAAAAAAACCGCCATCTTGTTCACTCGGTAAACACAAACAGCGAACTCACATGACAGGCAAACTTGATGTTTTCATCTTTAAAATACTTATCAACACAATCCAGAAAATGAGCCAAACACACTACAAACTCATACAGCATTAATGAGGGCTGCTACCACAGATGCAGACTCCAAAACGACGACATGAAATGCACAACACAAAAAGTGCGGCCTACCACGCCATGTATAAGAAGTAGTTTTAGAGTGAAAAATTTAAGATTATTGCAGCATAAGTTAAACAGCAACAACATATAACAAGAACTGGAAGATCATATACTCTGTCTGTTTCAGATCATGTTAGCAGCTATATTACAATTAACACATTAACTACCGCAAGCCGCTGTCAGCGGCTCAGAAAATAATCACATTTGGACCGCAAGCCGCTCAGAGCGCCAATCTAATTTTAGTAATAAAACAAATGAAAAATGTACTGAAACACTCTTTGATCTGGTTCGAGATTTTAAATTGCCACCGGAAAACAAATTCCCAAAGCATGGTTGTTGTAGAACACTGGAAAATTGATATTATGTTCATATTTTTCAGCGTTTTGGGTTAGTTACCAAATCGTGTAAAACTGTTTACCGTGGCAACTAGTGATAGGACTAAAAAAATGCGTGTACATCTCGTCTAACGGCTGAATAGGATAGAAACGTGTTTCAACAATTGACTGATAGATCTAGCGACGAGGACAAGAGTGAAAATGGTGTGTACATTGATTGAAATTGTGATTTTGAAAGAGATGGGGCGCAAGCAGTTATAATTGTGAAAATATTGCAAGTCCTCGGCCATCGGAGGGCCGTTAAATAGCAACAACCTCTATTAGAGTTACAACCAGTGTTTATTGTAATAGTACATTCATTTATCTTTAAAATGACGTGTAATTCATAAAAATCTGTAAACAATTACGAAAACTACAGCTTACTTTGTGCAAATATCTACAGGATGAAAATGGGAAAAAAATTTAATTCGGCCACAGTGTGTTTTTCAATTCGGTAGTTAATGTGTTAAGTGAATGACAAATAACATACAAATACTTCATTTAATTATCAGCAGTATATCTATCATATTCTATTCAATTTATATGTGTTTTTAAAAGGAAATTTTGGCTCTGTACCTGCTTGAATTTATAGAGATCATTATTTTTTTCTCCAAGAGGCAAGTCAAGGAGCACGGTTTCAAGATGTGCTATGTAGTCATTGTCAGTGATGAAGTTCGGCAAGACACAGTGGCGAAATGGAGAGCAGCAAAGTTTCACCTCTGTGGTATCTATAATATTGTCAAAGATTTAACACACAATGAAAATAATGATAATAATATAGGAGAAAATAAAGCAGAAATAACAGAAACAATATAATTTGTTGAATCAGGGACTGCCTGCACAGCAACTGATTAATGTTCTAAGGTTCCTTAGGACATTATTAAATGGGTTGGCAACAGACAAAAATCTTTGCAGTTGTATCAAATTTACTTGTGTTCCTCCATGTGAGTTCTACCTTTCTTTGATCTTTCCTGCCTCTCTTCTCGATGTGCTAAGAATAATTTTCTCCTGTCATGGATTGTTATGCACATAATATCCAAGTCATTTTATTTCTTAATTTGTAAAAAATCGAATCGCTTTAGATGTGTTCATATCTAGTTATGTTTCTTCTGATTTGCTCATTTCCAGACGTCTTAATTTCTTATGCCAGTGTAAAATTAAGAAATGTACTTAATCAGCCACATGCAAATGTTAAATTTTGGCATTTCTTTTAGTTTTTAAATTGAAATGAAGTATAATGGGATATTTGTCAAATTTCACCCAAATGTCTATCGATTCAGCTGTCAATTAAGTTGCCAACAATATAAAGGTTAGGTTCCTAACATTTGGACGAATTCGAATATAGGCCCCTACATCCCACTCTACTTCATTTCAACACTTCTCTTCTTCTTTTTTTAAATAAGTATTTGTGCACTACCCCTCTCACCAGTACAATTTTAAAAACAAAATGTGAAACAGTGATGATGATGTAAAACTTAAACATGCTTGGACTATGCAATTATGGAAGAAATAAAAACTGAAGAGGGAAAGGCCAGTATTTATAAATCAGTACTGTGTTACTGTGTAATACCATCAAAGAAGTCGGTTGATTCCTTGTAGTTCTTCTGTAATAATGTCCGAGTCGCATTAGAAAATAATGACGCATTTATATATGAGGGATTGTCATCTTGTTTAGAAAGTTTATTGTATACATCACCACGTGCGTAATTCGAGAAAGGTTCTGTCAGTTTTACAGTGTTCTGAATGTTCCTCGTATTTCCATCACCAGATTCATATTTTGCTACTTTAATCGCAGGTTCTTGGTCTTCCTGACCATTAATATCTGTCTGTTTATCATTCATGGCGTTAATTTCCCATCCCTTCCAATTGTTTGCACTCTGAAAGAACAAGCTTTTTTCCCTGTGAAGTTTTATTTACTGAAATCTGTAAAATTTCATCCCAGGGCAATATTTACGGACAGTGTTGCCACTCTTAATTTGAAAAAAAAATAATTTTACCTTTAAAAAAACCTTAGATACTCCTAGATTCGGCTATTTCTAGTCGACTTGGGCTATTTTGGGCAATTTTATGGCTATTTGGGCGAAAACCGAAAGTTGATCTTGGTGGCATTCTTCAACTAATGAAGGAAAATGACACCTAGAAGGGAACAAACAACACACACACAAAAAAACTAGACCTAGATGAATCCAACTAGGAGTAGCAACGCTGATTACGGGGAAAAAAATAACTATATACGATAAGATGAAATGAAACCGAGTAAAGTAATGCGCAAGTCCACATAAGACGTCACGTAATTTTTACAATTGTTTTTAACACCGCCTTTCCCGTCCCCTTTATTTGCCACATTTCGTCCCAAAAACCCAGACCCCCGCCGCCCCCACCCCCCGCCCCCCCCCCCCCCCCCCCCCCCCCCCGCCCCCCCACTCCCCCCCCCCCCCCCCCCCCCCCCCCCTCTCTTTCTCCCCCCTCCCTCCCCAAAACCCCCCCCCCCCCCCCCCCCCCCCCCCCTATGTGACGTCATTGTTATTGTTATGCAGAATTGGCATCATTGCACTCTGGGAAAACTCATAGGTGCTCAATCTCCATCAGTATTCTTCTTCTTCTTCCGTCCTTAGCCAAAGACCGACCAAGCAGTCAGAGGCCATCACGCCTTGTGGCGTCTTAAGGGCAACAGCAGATTGATTTTCTCTGTTGTAGTTTCCCATCACGCCTAGCGGCGTCTTTAGGGTAACAACAAATAGATCCATCTGCCGTTGTTTCCGTAATCGGTGTGACAAGCCAACGGGTGATCAGCCCATTGGGCTCCATCAGTATATGTGAATGCTAATTGTTCTGTAGCTCGCTGGTTGTAAACACGACGGATGCATCCTCTCATACGTCCATCTCTACTAGCTTTACGTTTGATACCAAATTCCAACTGTCCTTGATGATTCATCTATTGCAGTGTCATTCTCTAACAGGCGATCATTAATTGTTCTCAGTATATCTCCCTTATCCATATCCAGTGTCCCCACTATGGGTGCTCTTGATGCTAGTCTGTCAGCTCTTTCATTACCACATACCCCAGCATGACCAGGACAGTATACCCACACCATCTCTTGTAGACTGGAAGCTTCTATAAATGTTTTCCATTCATGCCGCAACCAACCACTTTGAACCTTCCGAAGCATGGACTGAGAGTCGGACACAATGATAGCCTTTGTTAATGAAGTTTCAGTAATCCACCTTAAGGCTGCAGTAACAGCCTCTACCTCCATTCTCATGCTGGAAGTCGTTATCTTGTAAGCCCCGCTATGTTTGGCGACGATTCTGCCCTGTACCCGAGCAGAGAAGCCCCAACCGGATTTCTCACCCCGGATCACCGACCCATCTGTATACACGATGGCATCACCATCCCCGGAATGATCATGTATCAGTTGATTAATTTCCAGTTCTGCTATTCCATTCCCCCAATTTCTACACTCTCTCCCAAGGCTGATGATGATCCGCTGGTAGTTATCCCAATTCTCATCTGACATACACCATTCTTCCCCCTTGAATATATTGTAAACTGTGGCCACCTGCTTGATAGTTGTCTCTGCCTGTGCCATCCATCTCTTTATTCTTGCTCCCTAAATGTCAGCTATGTTACCTTGCAGAGGGTGCTGTTTGTCTGTGGATACTCGCATATAGGCTTTTGCTTGGGCCACCGCATATCTGGATTCAATCGACAGCACTCCAAGCATGTATCTCATTGTCACAATGGGGGTATCTCGCGTACAGCCCAAGACTATGCGCATCCCTTCATTCTGAATGCGTTCTAGTCATTCGCACTGTGTTACTGACAGCGTGAGTATTCCCAGTACATACTCAATGACCGATATGACTAGCTGTTGATAAAAAAGAAATAGTAATCTCTGCTCCAGACGCGCCGCGGCCATTATTTTCAGGGCCGCTAGACCTCTCCTGCATTTCTGTGTGATGTGCTCAACATGGTACTTATACGAGAGCCTGCGATCAAATGTAACACCAAGGTATTTCAGCTTTTCTTGCCTTTCAATTTTCTGTCCATTGAAAGTCTTCTTCTTCTTGCGATCGCATCTTTGATGATTACACCGTCAGACGAGTTCTCATGATGAATTCGACTGTTGTTTGAAGTTCCTCTTTAACTCCATATAGCTTTGAGTTTAGTGTTGAGTGATTGGGCCAGTATATCTTTCTTAACTGGTCATACAGAGGACAGTCCTGTAGAACATGCTCAGCAGTTTGTTCGTTTAATCCACATGTGCACAGTGGTGAAGCAGACAATCGTAGCTTGTGCATGTGTTTATTCAGTTTGTTATGCCCTGTCCTGAGTCGAAAAATAGTTATCTGTCCCTGTCGGTCGAGAGTGTGATAGTCGTCTTTGGTTTGGTTCTGTTCTCTTCTGATAGTCTGGATAGCTCTCTTTTTCTCAAAGTATGTGATTTCATTATCTTCTTGTTCACATTCTCCTCCCTTTTTTGCAAGTTTATCTGCCTTTTCATTTCCGGGTACACCACAATGAGATGGTACCCACTGAAGTATGGTTCTCTTTTTGGCAGCTACCTTGTTTAGTTCATTTCTCAGATGCGGTAGTTTACCACCTTTGAGAGCTTGCAGGACAGACAGTGCATCTGTGAGGATGACTACCTGGTGGCAGTCAAAGTTGGTGTTATAAATAAATCATTGAAAGTAATATCTGGGATGTCTGCTTTCACAATGGAGTTGTTCAAGGAGCACCACATCACGCAGGCCTTGTTGGGATTTACTTTGGAGTCAGTTTCCTCGCACCATTTAGACACTTCCTGTAGTGTCCTATGTATGCTATTAACCATTTCTTGTCGGTCAGAGCCAGTTCTGTAAATGAGTATATCATTAGCAAATGTCAGTGTTCGTCCCATCCCAGCTGGTTGAATGGGGGCTACTTTTGCTGTATAGATATTAAACAGCACCGGTGATAGTGGAGAACCCTGGGGTAGTCCCGGGCAAATGAGCAGTGGATCTGACGTCCATTTTCCCAACCGAAATGCCACTGACCTCTCAGTTAAGGCAGCTGCTATCCACCTTGTAAGCCAATGGTTAACACCGCAAGCCATTACACAGTTTATTAATGTTGCAAAGTTCACACTGTTATAAGCATCCTCTAGGTCAATTGCTACCGCAACCGTTTCTCGCTTATCTTGGAACCCCTTATATTAGGGTTCCCATTCGTCCCGTTTTTCCCGGGACAGTCCCGTTTTTTTTTATAAAATGTCCCGGTGTCCCGAATTTATTCCAAATGTCCCGCTTTTTAAGGGTCCTTCCTGAAAAAAAATCTTTGGGTAACGGATTTTATTCCGTGTTTTAGTAGTGTAATTGAAGTGAAGGATGAAGTAAACAAACTGGTGGAAAAATTAAACTACAGGAAGGCAGAAAAGTTTCTTACCACTACTGTGAGAAATCAGTTGCAAGAATTAGAAAAAGAAGGACACATAACAGTTGAAAAGTTTCAAAGCTATGCAGTAGATTTCTATGACACCTGCATTGAATATATTCAGGAGTGGTGTACACCATTTCTTACGCCTCTTCAGTCTATGGATTGGATCAATTTGAAGGGAAAGGAGTCTGTGACTTGGAAGAACATCCAAGAAAGCTAAATATTCATGAAGACAGTGTCATTAAATTTTACTGTGAATGAAGAGGACTTATTTGATGAGTTTGCATGTGTGAAAAAATATTGTGAAAGCAAATTTGATGTGTGGAGTGAACTGAAGGATCAAAGTGTCAGTGAAAAATGGTGTGAGATGTTCGCTCATTTTACAAAGCAGGATATAAATGCTGAGAACCTGAAATGCCTTGTTGAACGTGTTTTTTCATTAATAAATGCGCTTTGGACAGACGAAACAAAAAAAACAGACCTAAAATTGAGACAGTGAAAGCTTTAACCATTATAAAGACCCATTTTAAGGATTTCTCTTGTGCTGAGTTCTATGTCCAAATATCAGAAGAAAAAAAACTTCTTGAACAGGCCCATAAATCTGATAAATATTCTGATGAATCTGAAATATAAACTTTACTATTGTGTATTTTTTAAAAGTGCGATTTTTCTAATTAAGTATGTTTGTAATTCAGAATTCTTTTTTAAAGTGGAAGTTGTGTTAGTTAATGTGTGTTTATTTATACCGGTATCTTATTTTAAGTGCAACATATAATATTCTTCTTCTTCTTCTTCCATCCTTAGCCACTGACCGACAAAGCAGTCCGTAGCCAATACGCCTATAGGCGTCTTAGGGCAACAAGAAACTAATTGTTGTTCCGTTACGCCTAATGGCGTTGTTACGTACATTTATTACCTAAAGGGGGTAGTCTTCGGTCCTGCCAAATGTACGCACCAGTCTTAAAATAGTTATATTATTTGTGCGTTCGATTGATTCACGCACTGACGTGCACAATGCAGTGTGAGTTGCTTTGGACGCACGGGTAACCTAGTTAAAAAATTCTGACGTCATGTTTTGAACGGGGCAGTTCGGACCATGTTTATGTCCGATATATGGTTCTTGGATTTTTCTGGCAAGTTTGAAGAAGCCATTATTTTGTAATGATATCTACTGGTATTCATGATGAAGCCAATAGTGGAAGTATCAAGTAAGTGTCGCCCCATGTCACATCGAATGTTTATTGAGTTAAATTAAAGTATCAGGCCGCTCCTAGTTTTGGTCTAGCGGGAATTCATCGTAGTATGTCATTCCTAGAATGGACAGACGGAGTCGTTAGCCCTTTTGAATTACCGTAGAGGGAGGATACCTACGAGTAAACGAAGTTTATTGATTTGTATGCTTCACATGTTTTTATATGCCGTATTTTCGTCAATGCCAAAGTCGTGGCATGGATATAGAGAGGTTAGTCAACACAGAACTCTAACCTGGTCGTATTGTCGTGGATGACTTTGTTTGGATTTTATATATATATGCTACCTAAGTATCGTATGGAAAAGTCTGGAATTGTTACAAGTATGATAAGAAGTATTGCTCCTTGAGAATGAAATCCGTTGGCCATAAGATACGTCCTTGAAAGAAGGTCAACGGACTTGACTGCAATACATATGATATGGTAGAGGAAGTGACCCTTAGTCACTTGAATAAGAGGACTTAATTGTTAGAGAATCTTCATGAACTTGAAAAGTAATTATCAACATTTTTTCGACGTATGACCCTTTTGCACCTGTAACTATGATCGTCTTGTTCCACTCCGTATGTGTCACGTTAAATAAAATATATGTACAGTCATCACAGACTTGTGTGCTGCCAGTAAGTGACCAGTTAAACACTACTTGTTGGAGTTCGTTTTGAAGAACATTTTCTGACATTTTTGTTCCTTTGCAACCATTCGCGTAATGAAGTTCTTTACCATTAGAATGAACGACCCAACAGGCGTTTAACATATAATATATAATAGATTTATTTGTGCTTTAACTTAATTTTTAACATGTCCCGTTTTTTTTACAAAATGTCCCGGGTTTTTTTAGGTAAAAATTTGGAAATGTCCCGGTTTTTAAACAAAACATTATGGGAACCCTACCTTATTTACATCATAAGCAAAAGTTCCAGCGTTACCCTATGTTACTTTCATGGGCCTATTGCTGCCGAGAGTATCGGGTAGGATCTGTGCATTTTCGAGGTGATTCATTATGTTTCGTGCTACTATCTTTTCTAGTAGTTTACCATAGACATTCTGCATTGTAATAATTCTGTAGCTGCTGAGAAGCCTGGGGTCTTTACCGGGTTTAGGAAGTGGTCGTAGGTAACTATGCAGCCAGTCTTCTGGCACAAGAGCATTCTGTAAGCTGTTGTTGAAATCACACACCACATTTTTAATGCCTGCGTCATCGAGCTGTTTTATGTGATGATACTCTACACCATCAGGACCCGGGGCAGTGTTCCTACTGGATTCTAAAGTGCACATAACGTCTTCTTCTGTTATGAGGTCGACATATATTTCGCCTCTTCTGTCGCTTCCCAGAATACGGTCTTTGATTTCTTGACGGGCAGCTTTATCTCCTTTATCTGTCTGAGCAATATAACGCTCGAGTAATACATGTCCCTTTTCAGCTTCGGTGTTCAGGCTTTTTCCTGTCGAGCTGAGAATATTAGGAATTGGCCTACTCATTCTGCGATGTAAGGCCCAGAATTTCTGTAGTGTTTTGTCAGTGCCCGCCTGTGACGTCACAAACCTCTTAACCGCTCCAACCTTCACCTCCCGTTTGTAATACTGAACAGAAAGAATGTAATGGATGCAAATTAATTAACTAGTGCAAACAAAATAACAATCTGTTAAGTTTTTTTTTTTTTAAAGACAAAGTATTACGTTCAACCCTTGATGGGTTATAATTAGGAAATATAGTGTAAGTAAATTCAAGATAATAAAAACTGATTTCCAATATCTAAATATAGAATCTTCTTCTCTCCCCCCCCCCATTTCAGTCCAAATATAGTAAATCAAAACTGTAAAATTGTGTGAACGTATGTGTGTGTGCATTCCCCTTTCCAAAACAAAAAAATTAAAATTAAAAAACAAACAAATACAAACAACAATAACAAAGGAAAGTCTCTCATAACTGCTTTGTTGACGAGGTGAAAAGGCGTGAGAAAGCCCGGATGGTCCCAATCCACCAATTATCTGTCATCATCCACACGAGCATCCCATCAGACTAAGATCTGATTAACTCACTGGAAACCCTGGCCAAATGTTTCAACGGGTGCACAGTCCAGTGGATACCAGCACCTTGCAACATTCCAGGCAACGAAGAAGCAGATAAACTTGCTAAAGAAGGAGGAGCGCTACAACAAAAAGATATAGGGACAACTTATGATTGGCCATGTCTGCAGAATGGGAGAAGATCGGCTACCACGGCAAGCATGGGAAACTAAGAGCCAGGGATCCAGACCTCTAGGACGACCCAAAGTCCGCTGGGAGGACAACATTAGACAATCTTTGAAGGACCGAGGACTAGAATGGAACCAAGCCAGGAGTATAATAGCCATGTTCTAGTCTGCATATTGAAGAAGTTCGCTACAATCCTCAATGTAATGGTGACTACCACGTCTATTAATGATCAATCATTGCACTATTAATTTCGTTGTCTCACTTTGCTAATAGCCGAGAAACTATTTTTGTTGTTGTTAGATAACATTTTGCCTTGTTTTGTTCAACCTAGACACAGGGTCCGTTGATTATATTAGGGTGCATGTGCAAACATAAAAGACCTTATGCAAACTCTTTACTGTCATGCCGATTATGATTGAAAACAAACAAAGACATTTTCTGTTAACGTACAGTAGTTAGTAAAAGTTAAAAAAGAGTGTACAGATTTAATTTATATTAACACCCGTGTGTTACTGGTAAAAGGATAGGGGAGCAAATAATAGTAACACTGTAACCTACCTAGCATGTCGTAAATGGCGAATTAAGAGGGCTGGACATGCGGCCGAATGCCCCATTCTATCGAAACATTAAGCAATGAAAACTTAAACAACAAAATGAGCAAGTCAACTAATGAAACACACACTGAAGAAACCAGTTGGTAGCATTACGAGCAAGTTCTTGTCCTGGAATCTCTAGGCCAAGAGAGGTAGAGCGGGTCCGTAAAAAATACATGCAAAAGAGAATTGGAGACATATTCCGAATGGGTGAAGAAGACGTGAAAAGAGCTGATGACACGAGACAGGAGGTTGTTGGAGGCCTATTCTCCTTGGCGAGCTGAAGGGTAGTGATGATGAATATGCATTGAAAGCGGCGGATCATTCTTAGGAGATAGTGGTGTCCATCCCCACCAGAACTTAGAAAAAAAGAAAACCTTATTTTCATGCTTTAATAATGACCTATAAAAAGTCTCCGTAGATATGTCATAATCGCTATGGTTCTACACAGAGCTCTCCTCAAGCTCTCTCTTTTCCAGCACATCTCTCGATGCAACTCCCTCCCATACCAGCTTCCCAAATACCAGTGCTTCACCTTCCGATAGTTTTTGAGAACAGGGGGCAGCTGAGAGTCATCCTCAAGAATGGAAGAGAACGTTGGAAAAAAAATGTTTTAATTCGCATGCGCAGAATACCTCAGTAGGGATATAGATTGCCAGTCTCCAATATAACTAGAGTTCTCTTTCTTGATACTAGTCGGTATTAATAGGGACGTGAATGTCTTTTAATTTAGACCCCTTCAGAAATGCAAAAGTTAATAAAACACTATATTACAAAAACTAAAGCTAACATATAAAAAACAAATAAGGATTTGAGTCAGTAGTCCAAACTCGTGAAAGACTCGCCCCAGATACATACAGACTAACCAAAGAACCATCCAGTGAAAATTAAAAACATACTAACTTAGAAAATAGCATATTTTGGAATTTCTTTTAAAAACCATGTTGAACTATAACCACAAAAGGAAAAATACCGACTAGAGATAATACAGTATAAAATAAATACAAACAAAAACATATTACAATAAAGGAAACACGTCCTGATATAACCAACAACTCCATGTACATGGTAGATGGTTGAAAGGGGCGTGCTACAAAGAAAAGTAGCAAACACATTAATTTAAAAAAAAAAAATTTAATTTAGGTAAACTAAATCCACAGACCTCAAGGTCTTTTATATTTGGACATGCGCCCTAATATAACCGACTAGGTTGAACGGGACGCGCCTCGCCAAAAGTGTTACATTAAAAAAAAAAAAATTTAATTTAGGTAGTTTTAATTAGAGAACTCTGTGGTTTAGCCCTAAACACACAAATAAGAAATTTTTATTTACCCTGTATTCAACATTTGGCCAGGAGGGATAACTCCATAAACAAATAGTGGCTGTTGAACTAAATTATACACACTATTGATCCTAATTATAATCCATCAGAGGTTGAACAGAATATTTTTCTTCATTAATTTAAAATTTAAGAAAAGAATTTTCAGGTTGGCTTTTAAGATTTAAGGTTTAACGGGTCACATTTTACACACAGAAGGAATTTTCTTAACAAACACTAGAAGAAAGCAAGCTTTTTATAGGCCAATCAGGCAAACAGTTACAAAAACGGCATAAATGAAACAACTTGGTGGAATAAACAGTTGAACTAGTTGTTCCTTTAATTTCTCTTTTCATTTATGAATCATCTGTGTCGTTTACACGATTACTTGATTCCAAAATGCAGATGTGAGTAGACGTTTATTCTTCTAGTTATGTAAACGGTCAATCTCTTTTTGCATTATGTTGATAATTTGTGTGCGTGTTTTAATAAAATTGCATATTTATTCTTCGTAGGGGAAGCAATCCATATTTTCAGTGAAGAAGGTACTGTCAATTAAATTTCAGTTTGTTTTATTTGAACTAGTCTTATGTTTTACCATACGTGTAATTCTGACTCAAAAGAGAAATTAATATGATATAAATCAAGTTCAAATTCTCCGTTTAACATACATAGATGAAAATTACCTGGCAAACAATCGGAAATCTGAGGCAACACGCTGTCAATTTGTTTATGTCAATAATATAAACTCAAGGAATACTATATTAAAGACATCTCATTTACAGGTAACTGTAGCATATTGCAGTACTTTTATTACTTTGTTTTATTACTGTTCATATAAAGGCAGCAAATACAGTTCTTGCGATAACTTCAGGGTTTGGTTGGATAACGGCTGTAGTACGTTATCGTGGTGACTGTCACACATAGCTGCCCTATTATTACTTAGGCCTAAGTAATATTAGGTCAATACATCACCCCTTGTGTGCCGATGGTCAAGAAAATATGGGCGTGTAACGGGATCCTTTACCGTACCTTACTATTAGGTCAATATCGTTGGTGCCGTGACCGACCAAAATTACTACGCCTAAACAAGACGTCAGAGCATACAGAGGTGCAGAGATCGGAAGCGATCATAACCTCTGCATAGCTAAACTGAGAATTAAACTGAAGAAGTTATACCAACAGAATAAAAATAGAAGAATAGATGTACACAGACTGCAATCAAATGATATAAAGGAGGAATATAATGTCAAAATGAACAACTATTTCGATGCTTTAGGCAAAATTGACAACGATATCACCACCAAGACAATCGATACTAAATGGGAACAACTGAGAACAGCAATGACAGAAGCAGCAGTAGCGACCACCGGATACCTAGTACATAAAAAGAAAAAATGGATGAGAGAAGATACTTGGGATAAAATACAAGAAAGGAAAACAGCAAAACTTAAACTACTAGCGGCAAGTACACATAATGCAGTTGAATCTTGCAAACTAACTTATAACTTGTTAAATAAAGAAGTGAAGACAAAAACTCGAAGAGATAAAAGACATTTCATCAATGAACTGGCCGTAGAAGCTGAAAATGCTGCAAGAACTGGTAATAGTAGGTGCCTTTATCAAATTACAAAACAACTATGTCACCAGCCTACTGCTATGGAAACACCTGTTAAAGGTAAATTAGGGAATTCAATACCAACAGAAAAAGAACAAATGAAGAGATGGGCTGAGCACTTCATGGAGGTGCTAAACAGACCACCACCAACAGTAACACCTGATTTTAATAATGAAACACCCACAACCACCTTGCCAATAACTTGCGATGAATTCACGCTGGACGAGATCAAACAAGCCGTTAAAAGATTAAAAAATTTTAAAGCTGCTGGAGTTGACGAAATTTCAGGGGAAATGATTAAAGCAGTTAATGACAACAACCTCTTGAGAATTTTAGATATTATAAATGAAGTATGGAGAGAAGAACAACCACCACAACAATGGAAAGACAGTATTATTGTAAAGTTACCGAAGAAAGGTGATCTATCAGACTGTAATAACTGGCGTGGTATATCTCTATTATCAGTACCTGGAAAATTATTATGTTGCATGATGTTAGAAAGACTTAAATTGCATGCTGACGAAAAGATCAGAGAAGAACAAGCGGGTTTCAGGCCGAAACGATCATGTATTGATCAAATATTCACACTAAGAACAATTATAGAAGAATCAGTGGAAAGGCAATCGCCACTTATTATCACCTTCGTCGATTTTCAAAAAGCCTTTGATAGTCTACACCGCCCATCATTGTGGAAGATACTTACAATCTATGGTTTTCCAACAAAATATGTGAATATAATCAAAGCGCTATATGACAATGCAAGATGTTGTGTTAGAACAAATAAAGGGAATACAGAATGGTTTACAGTAGAAACAGGGGTGAAACAAGGCTGTATTATGTCACCACTACTTTTTGGAATAGCTATTGATTGGGTTATGAGAAACTATACCCACAATGAACAGTTGGGTATAAAATGGACAAATGGAAAATTCCTGGGGGACCTGGATTTCGCAGATGATGTAGCATTCTTAAGTTCAACACCAAGACAATCCCAAGAAGCAATAAATAATTTGTGTCATCTCTCGGTTAAAATAGGTCTCCAAATAAATGCCTCTAAAACTAAAGCTATGAACTTTTCTAACGAGACCTTTGATATCATCTTGAACGGGGAAAAACTACAGAAAGTTGAAAGTTTCAATTATTTAGGCAGTAAAATGACTCAGGATGGTGACACAACAAGAGAAATCCATACTAGAATTGCTTTGGCAGCTAGCGCCTTCAATAGATTATCTAACATTTGGAAATTACGATCATTGAATATACATACCAAGCTTCGTCTGTTTAATTCAAATGTTATCTCAGTGTTAACATACGGCTGTGAGAGTTGGAAAATAACAAAATCATTGGAGAACAAGCTGAATACATTCGAGAACAAATGTCTTAGAAAACTCATGAACATCAGTTGGAAAGAATTCAAGACTAATCGACAAATAAGAGAAGACTCTAGGCAGAAATATGTCTCCGACTATATAAGGAAAAGACGATGGTCTTATATCGGTCATGTCCTACGAATGCAAAACAACAGAATACCACTACAGGCGCTCACTTGGGTTCCTGAGGGTAAGAGGAAAAAAGGAAGACCAAAAGAAACACTCAGAAGAACAATAATAAGAGAAGGAAGAACGTTGGGCCTAAATAATGTGCAAGAGCTAAGAGGAGTGGCGTCACAACGAACAACCTGGAGAGCACTGGTTTCTGCCTTATGCGCCGTGTTTGGTGCTTAAAGAATTTATTATTATTATTATTAAACAATGGTAATGTTCACCCTTAGCCCCACCGATGTCCTATTGTAACTTTTCGTTTACTTTGTACTTGGAATTGGAGTTTACAAGTAAGGAAACATTCGTACGAAATACCAATAGCACAAATGATGTTCCTCCGGTGGTCACGACAGTAAATAATTATAATCACAACGTTACAAAATTAATAAATAAATATAATTAATTTGTTTGTAAGATAATGACATGTATTGACTTTAAAACATACAGAAATATTTAAAAATACCTGTTAGCTCCCTAAGGAGCATAGGCCTTCAACAAACGCATGCCAAATCCTCCTGTCAGATGCCTTTCGCGCGAGGTCTTTCCACGAATTCCTCTTCTTTTTCAGTTCTGTATCTAGTTATCTTGTCTGTGTGTGTGTGTTTTTTTTTTTTGGTTTACCTCTGACTCTCTTTAATAATTATAATCACAGTGTTTTATACATATATTTATATATATAATCACACTTTGATTATAATTATTAAAGAGCATATATATAAAAAGGTAAAGGTATTCCCATAGCAGATACTGCCGTAGGAGAATGAAGTGTTAGAGACTTCACTATACTAGGTCCAGCATCAAGAGGTGGGGTGTGACTAGTTCCCTTCCTCGATACTTTTCCTTCCCTAACTCAAGAGCAAAGTCAGGTATCCATTTACAGCTGGGTAGACTGGAGCGCGATGATACCATGAATCGAACCTTAGCCACGAGAGACCAGCGCTGTAACAACTCTGTCGATCGGACGCTTATATATCCTAATTATCACGTCACTGTGTTAACAAGTCGCAATAAATAATTATTGAAAGTACAATAACGATCATAATCTTATGATACTGTACTTACTAATTTATGGTGTTGCGAAATATTTAGCTTTAGCGCTGTGCGAAATATTAGTTGTATATAACTAAACAACAAGTACGCGGCACAAACAAGTAGCCTATGCTGCAGCGACAGAAACGCATTAAATCTTGATTAAAAAGTCGATATGGATATCGTACGAATGTTTGCTTAAAGTCGTACGAATGTTTGCTTAAAGTCGATGTACAAAGTAAACGAAAAGTTACAATAGGACATCGGTGGGGCTAAGGGTGAACATTACCTAAACAATATCGGTAGCTGCCTCTTCTTCTTCAAGTATGATGTCAGCTGGCGTAAGTGATCATATCTCTTCACGTCCTCAATACTGTTTATCAATTCTGTTATCTTTACATGTCACAATATGAAGCTGTTATGTAAGTTCTCTCGTTGGTGCTGTCTCGTTTTCCTTCAATGTTTACTGTTTTTAAAGTAGGCCTATAGGCCTAGTTCAGCTTTCTTATTCTTATAATATAGGCTACCCAGAGAAAGGGATTACTTCCTTCTGATATGAGTAATACGTTTCCTTTGCACACTGGCATGCTAGATTTATTAAGGTGAAGATAATGTAGTAAGTAAATATAAAGATGCACACCGTTGAAATGAAGCACAGTGGGACATGTTCTTTGAGCCATCCAAATAAGTAGCCCACGTTGTTTGGGTTTGAATTCTTAGGAATGGTACTGGAGATGGTCACATGTGCTTTCTCTGTTTCTCATATGTTGGGCAACTTTGAAGCAGATGTTCAGCAGTCATTTTATTGGTGCCACAGTCCCACTCATCAGTAGTTCCTATCTTTAGCTTGTTGAATAGGTGGTATCTCAATCTGTTGTGGCCCACGCCAAATTTGAAGATTATCACTTGTTCTCTTCTGTTGAGCTGGTAATATGCATCATTTTTTGTGTGGCCTGGAGGTTCTGCTTCCCATTTGTTCCAGTATCTGCTTCTGATAAAACTCTTTACCTCTTCAAAAGTTATACTTGTTTCAGGCTGAGGTAGCTTTCCACCTTGCTTTGCCAGTCTGTCAGCTTCTTCATTGCCGGAGATGTTGCAATGAGATGGGATCCACTGCACCACAACTCGTTTGAACTGGTGGCTCAGTTTGTGGAGTACAACTCTTAGGTCATCCAGATCTGCATTGTTCTGGCTCTTTAGTGTTGCAATTACTGACAATGCATCTGTAAAGAAAGCAACTTGTCTCGCTGTGCTTTCCGCTGTCATTAGGGCCTCTGCTGCAGTTTTCAAGGCCTCTGCCTCTGCTCTGAAGTTGCACGAGAATTTTCCTTGTTGCCACAGACAGCCTTTTTTGTGCACCAGTGCAAATCATTTTTGGGAAGCGCTGTTGT
Source organism: Oreohelix idahoensis (assembly GCA_024509875.1). Taxonomy (NCBI): domain Eukaryota; kingdom Metazoa; phylum Mollusca; class Gastropoda; order Stylommatophora; family Oreohelicidae; genus Oreohelix; species Oreohelix idahoensis. Next base: position 34,660 of record JAMPIV010009810.1, on the reverse strand, counting down.
TTCCAAGCTGGTAGCTTGTGTGCAGTATAGATGGGTTTAGCTGTTATCACATTTATGGGATCTGCTCTCATCTTTGTTTTGGCTCATTCTACAAAGCGGCTTTGCTTGAGTCTTCCCCTTCCAAGACCATTTATTCTATGGTACATTGGGTGATCTGGTAGTCACCTGAATTTCTCGGTTTGTTTCTGGGCCCTGCTATCTTTTCTATCCTCCATTGGTTGAAGGTATGTAATCTTTTCAAGTTCTTTAATATTGTTATCTTCATGCCTCCTGTTGTGATTCTCATTGCTTGATTTTGGAGTCTATTAATTTTATCGAAGTTTGACTTAGCTGCTGTTGCCCATGCTGCAATGCCATATTCTAGGACTGGTCTCACTCGCCCTGTGTATAGCTTCTTTAGCACACTCTCATCTGCTCCCCAAGCTGTTCCAGCAAGTTTTTTCATGACTGCCATTCTTTGCCTTGCCCTTATCCGGTTTCTTTCAATCTGGTTTTTCAAAGTCAAACGACGATCAAAGGTAATGCCTAGGTAGTTCGGATTTTCATCCTGGCATAAGTTCTTCCCATTTAGCACTAGTTTGGAGCTCTGTGGTTTATTTGAGAGGGAGAACACTGTGTATGTTGTTTTCCCTTCATTTATCTTCATTAGCCATGCTCTGGCCCACTCCTCCAGTGATGTTAGGGCTTGCTGCATCCGAATGCTTGCCGTAGTGATGAACACTTCAGAGATCCATAGGTCTAAGTCATTTGCAAATGAGGCATTGTGTGTTCTTGGAATATTGTCTGTTATGTCATTTATGTATTCAAGGAACAGTGTAGGCAACAGGGGGACACCCTGCTCCATTATAAGCTTCATACTAGTCTGTCCTTGTAGCTGTACTATGGCGGTTCTATTCTCAAGGTAGTGGCCAATCCATTTGTACATTCTCCTGCACACTCCACTTCTTTGCAGCTTGACTTTCAGTCCCTTTTATCATACTTTGTCAAATGCTTTCTTCAAATCTACCCAAAACATGACCGTATGCTTTTTCTTTTGGAAGGCATCTTCAATTTCCTGAGCTATATAGGTGATCTGATCATCAGTGGATCTATGTTGTCTGAGTCCTGCTTGGTGTGGGGTTAGAAGGTGTTTTTCTTCTAGGTGCCACATCTGGTATTTATCATGCACTCCATCAGTTTACCTACACAACTAAGTAGGCTTACTGGTCTGTAGCCATTTGGTTCTGTCAGGTCTTTGTCTTTCTTTGGAACAGGTATCAGCATGGCTTTCTTCCATGCCTGTGGTACAATTCCTCTTTTCCAGCTTTAGTTTAGGACTGCCAGAAGCTTCTTTTTTGCCTTTGTGTCTAGAACTATTAACATTTCATTGGTTACCCTTTCTTTTTCTGGCAACTTCTTTTTCTTTAGTGACCTCGTTGCCTCATCTATTTCTCATCCATTTCTTCCATTGTCAACTTTGTCATAGTTTGTTTCCTTCTTTATGTAAGTTGAGATTTTCTGTTTTTTCCTTCCAGCAGTCTCTAGTTGTTTGATTTAATGTTATTTTGCAGTGGAGGCTTTGAGCAGGATATTTGCTTCAGTTGTTTGTTCTCTCTCTGCTGTGTTTCTGGCCTCTGTCACTTCATCTTCAAGCTTTTACAGCTCTTCAGTCCACAGGGTTGTAATTTTTTCTTGCCCCTCTGGGAATGGACTTTGGCGGCTGCTTGAAGTATTGCTTTGTTCAGGCTTTCAACCATTGTTTTCATATTGCTGTTCCACGTGTTAATGGTCTCTCAAAACCTATCTGTCAGTATTGCAAAGCTGTCCCAGTTAGCTCGTTTTTAGTTCCATCGAGGCAGTAGGCTAGGTCAGGAGTGGAAGTGGTATGCCATCTTCTTGAGTAAAAACAGGGTTTGTTATCTGGCTTGTTAATAAGGTGGAGATTTGTATCTATCTCCCAGTTCTCCACTTCCTCTCCTCTGCTGTCTGTATCTGGGTGTCCCCATCTTTCAGAGTGGCTGTTGAAATCCCCGACCACTATGCAATCGGAACCCTTGATTTCCATGCTTGAAAATGACAGGTCTTTGTTAGGTGGGCCATACAGATTGTAAATGCGGATGTTTGTTTCCTTTATTGTTATGTCTACCCCTATGATTTCCGCTTGATTGTTGAAGTTCACTGATACTTCGCTGCTTGGTATTGAGTTTCGCATAAGTGTCAGTACACCTCCTTTGTGTCCTCGATCAAGTCTGAAGGTCTGGTATCCTCTGTTTAGGTGTGTCTCTTGAATGCATGCCACATCTTTTGGTCTTCATGCAGACGATTTCTAAGATGGACTTTTTTGTTTTTGTTAAAGACTCCTTCAGCGCTCCACTGCAGTTTGTTGATTGTTCTTTGTGTTTGGTCAATAACTCTTGCCCTTTCTCTCTGTGCCTTAACTCCACAGTACAGGGGAGGGTGACCACCAGTAGCATAGGGTGGACCCCTTCGAGGCGGGGGGCCCAGAACTCTTGCCGCCTGGCGGGACTCCACAGGATGAGCACCATTCTGCTTTCTTTTTATTCTTGACGTCATCATCAAGCGTAGTATGTTGCACTGTTTCATTAAGCCTGTGGGACAGTGCATCCTATTTCAGCAAGCATTTCTGTAGGGTTGCCATCCTTAACCCATGACTGTTCCCAGCCTGCCTGCAATGCAACAAGTATGTGTGTGTGTGTCTCTTTGTCTGGTCCCTACCCTTCGGCTTGGGAGACCCTGCTTGTAGCTTTGCTCTTGGGGTCATGGGAACACACAAGCTCCTCGACCTCGCCATTGTGGAGGCATGGTAGAGGAGGAGTTAGAAAGAATTAAAGTTAAGGTTTAGGATTTGTAACTCAAACCATTATTACCGCATCTGAATTCTTTTTGAAGTACATATCGAACACAAAGCTCACTGTTCATCACTTCAACCAACGCTTACTATACAGATGTAGAGACTGAATAACTATTTAAATTTAGTAAAAACTTTGCTGGTATTATCCGGAGAAATGTCCTACAGGAAACAGCAAAGTAAGTAGGCCTGTAGTATAATTCTTCCTCATTCGTCCGGAAAAGGACGTTGGTTGCGTTGTGTCTGTTTAGAGCGGAGCTGTGATATCTGCGCCTTTTGGCCAACACATCTGACTTCAGCATGACATTTTTTGGGACCGGGTTTGCCTTCCCTCTTCGACCCCTACTCTCTCAGCCAGACTGCAGTGGTGCAGCCTGTTTCCAGGACCACCACGTGGAGGTGGAGTAGGGTCTTTGTCAGCTCTGGTTCGCTGACGCAAGCAGTCAAGCTATGGGTCGCTGACTGCATTCTCTATTGCTGCGTCTTTGGGTCCCGTGGTATAATTCAAAAGGGTTGAAATGAAGAATAGTTGGGAACAGTGGCGTACGAAGGAGGGTGCGAGCATTCCACCCCGAGTGACATCGGGGAGGGGGGGGGGGGGATCTGACAAAATGATGGTTTTCACTTTGACATTTTCGGAGCATTAAATGGTCCTTATGAGTAATAAAACTCGCAGAATGTATATATACAGTAGAACTCCATTTATCCGAACTAATTGGGACCGAGCATCGTTCGGATAATCAAATGTTCGGATAATTGGATTACATAATGTATCGAGTACATGTACACATATTTCTAAAAATAATTAACCATCACAAGGAAAATACACTATAAAACATATTTACTTGTACTGTAATAATAATACCAACACTGTATTAGATCACTGTATCACCAAAATCTTTCATTACACTGCAGTGCATGTACTACTTGTATTAATTATTTTTTTTAAGAAAGAGAAATGTTTTCAAAATAACATTAGAAACGATTCAAAACCAGGCGCAACTTACGTATACATGTACTTGCACAGATGTAGCACACTATTTAAAATAATGAGGAATCCTCTTTTGCACCAAACTGGATAGTCTTTTTTGGCTGCTAAGTCCCGCATTCTCTTCAACAGCAGAAGCTGTGTAGGACAGCTGTCATCTTCTTGCTCGTACCAAGCCATCGCTGTTTCTAGTGCTACCTTGTATAAAGGCCTCTTCAGGACTTGGTCAACGTTTTGGGTTTTCTTCATAATCTACAAGTACATCATGTACTTCTGAGGAGTCTTCATCATCAGTCACTACATGTATTTAATTTTCTTCTTGCACAAAAGACAAAATTTCTTCGTCATTCAAAAACTGAAAACCAGAATCATTATCATCTTCTAGCCACATGTGTGCATAATCTTTGTCACAGTCCGAAAATCCGGGCATTGCTTGAAACAGTTCCACAACTTCATTTATACAATCATCATTTGTGTCCACTGCAGTAGTTTCATTTCCTCCTTTTTTCCCAAGAAATCTATTCCAAGCCTTGTTGAGATTATCTTGTGACAGGGTGGTCCAAGCATCAGCTAACATATAGCAGCAGTCTTTGAGATTAAGCTTTTTGGAAAACGCCACCACACTTTCTTCATCTTCAGCCAACAATAAACGACGCATGACTTCCTTCTTGTACATCTTTTTAAGCTTTGCTATAACACCCTGATCCATTGGTTGAATCAGTGCTGTTACATTGGGAGGTAGAAAAATTACTTTAAAATTTGCATCAACTGCATTCAATGTATCCGTCTCTGGATAGGATGGTGCATTGACCAGTAGAAGAATTACTTTTCCAGTTTTCTTTTCTTGTTCTCTCAACCTCTTCACATTTGGGATCAACTGATTTGTATACCAATCAAGAAATATTTCACTATTCACCCAAGCACTCTTCTGTGCTTTGTAGCACAATGGGAGACATGTCATATTCTTTAAACAACGTGGTTTTTTGGCTTTGCCGATCATTAGCACCGGTAAACGATGACTTCCACTGGCATTCGCGGCTACCAAAATTGTTACTCTTTTTTTGCACTTTTTAAACCCAGGAGCAGCTGCTTCGCGCTGAGATGCAAGTGATTTTTGAGGCAATGATTTCCAGTATAAGCCAGTCTCATCGGCATTATAGACATCATCGAGTGAATAACCTTCTTCTTCCAAAAATGCCAAGAATGTTTCTTTAAAATGTTCAGCGGCAGTTGCATCGCTAGATAAAGATTCCCCTTGAATCTTCAATTCTCGTATGCCATGACGAGATTTAAAGTTTCTTAACCATCCCTGGCTAGCCTTAAAGTCGGGAGGACCTTCAAGTTGATTGTTGAACTGAAGTGCCTTTTCACACAATAGAGAGCCAGAGATAGGTTCCCCTTTGCTTCTTCTTTGCACAAACCATATATACAAAGCCTCTTCCAATTTCAAATCTTTCGCATTTCTCATGGTTTTACGTTTCTTCGACCCATTTTCACTATCCAATTTCGATGCAAAACTCATAATTTTATCCTTGTTACTTTTGATGTTAGAGACGGTAGCTTTCCCAACATTGAAAATCCTCGCCAGTGAAGACACAGTTTCACCTTTTCCTAGTCTCTTGATAATTTCTGTTTTCGTTTCAATTGACAAAACATTGCGGTTCCCTTTATATGCTTTAGGCCTACTGGAAGATGCCATATCGCACAGAGAAATACTTGTACACCAAAATTATTCTGCTATAGTAGCAGACACAATTATTTTAAGTTGAACTGTCTGTTTAGCCAGTGTTCTGCCTAGGAATTGGTAAACCAGATATTAAGTGACTTTATGATCTAACTGACTTCCTGTACGTAAGCGACCGACCAGTAGCCCATCCCATCCTCTACAAATTGTTCGCACACATTTGAAGCTTGCCGCATCAAAAGATTCAGAAATGTAGTGTAACGTGACTGGTGGCGCCTGATTTTTTTTTCTGGAAAAAGTGTTCGGATAATTGGATGTTCGGATAATTGGGGTTCGGATAAATATATATATATTTTTTTAACAATGCACCAATCTGTTAATTCAAGTTATTTACCCTCATTCTTATTACATATTCTGAATCTCCAAAAAACTGTGGGTGGTGACAAAACTCTTGGACGGCTGAAATAAAGAACAGTGTGCCAAGTATTCGACAGGGCCTTAACAAAAGAATTCAGAGACGCACTAATAAGAGTTAAGGCTTAGGGATCCTAACAATGTGGGTGAGTTATTTAGAAGAACATCAAAGAACTCATTCAACCAGGAGCGTTCTTAAAATATCCGGCACCCGGGGTGGAATGCTCACACCCCCCTTATGACATGCCTGAGGGTGCAATAGTCCTAGTCTTTCTTTATCTCTTCAGAGACCTCAGAGAACTACAAAATAATGTAATAAAAAGTAGTTACAAAGGTAATCCCATTGCAAATACTGCCAGAGAGGAATGAAGTGTTAGAGAGTTCACAATACTAGATCTAGCTTTAAGAGGCTATGGTAACCAGTTTCCTTCCTCACTGTCTCTTCTGTTTTGTTCACCCTTAGATGCCATCTTGAAAATGTTCTTAGAAAGCAGTGGTCATCTTGAGGCTGTTGATATCCCCGTAGAGTTTTTTCCAGGAATGGAACTGGTGATGGCTATGTGCGCTTTCTCTATTCCTCATATGTTGAGCACCTCTGAAGCAGATGTTCAGCAGTCATTTTATCAGTGCAACACTTACACTCATCAGTAGTTCCTTTGTTGAATAGATAGTGTCCTCCCTAACTCAAGAACAGAGTCAGGTACCCATTAGCAGCTGGATATACTGGAGCAAGACAATACCATGTTTTGAACCTGGAGTCTGGTAGCCTTTCCATGAGAGGCAAGTGCTCTAACTACTGTGCCAGTCGGATGGCACCTGAAAGTACACAGTTTTAAACAAGTACTGATTGTTATTCCTTCAGTTCAGACTTGCTTGAGGGATTTCAACAAAAAATAGTTTTTGTGGTATATGTTGTATCATTCAAAAACCTATGTTTTCTTCTCTCAATGTATGTTGAGGAATAATTTAAGAAATTTTTATTTTAATGTCCTTTCTGATTTTAATTATATTTCAGTGTAAGCTGGTACAAGAATGGGTCGACGCAAGAAGGCAAACAAGCCCCCACCTAAGCGTAAAGCTATAGAACCACTTGATACGCTCTTTAACTGCCCATTTTGTAATCACGAAAAGTCATGTGAGGTTAAGTTGTAAGTATTGCCAAAGTAGCACAGGTTTTATAACATTTTCTGCAAGATACGACATGTTCATAGAGATCAGTTCAGTTTGTGCTGGGTAATCCTGCACACATTCATGAACAGCTTTCTGTCACTGGCTCACTGATCTAATGGTCTGTCTCTGTATGAGATATAGGCTCACATACGATTTCTATCTGAGCTACTCACTTCACTAACTTCCCTCTATACATTTCTTTCTTTCTTTATTATTATTATTCAGCATTTTTCAGTAATGACATGGGAATTCTTAATTGCCACTGTCGACATACTTTGGTAATCATTTTCATTGTGAGTTGTGTAGTTTTATTTTAACATATCCCCATGTGATATACCAAAGACTTGGGGGGGGGGGGGGGGAAGATAATATGTATACATTACATACTGTACACACACACATACTGATTGACTTACATTATATTTTATTCCAGAGATCGTGAAAGGAATACAGGAGTAATAACTTGCAATGTATGTTTGGAAGATTTTCAGACCAACATAAACTGTATCCTTTTGTAACTACCAGATTTCCATGCTCTAGTTTTATTGCCTTAGTATAGTTAATAGAGCTTGAGTGTGCTTCACCATGGTGGATGTAACCGAAGACAGTGATGCTTGAATTATATATCGCTGCGGTTGGGATAAGGTTACTAAGCCAAATCCATTTAGCACATTGATGGCAGAACCACAAGTTGTACTGTCATTCTGATTTTTGTCTTTGCGAGCTGACTGCACACATTGTTGTGCAATTAGTATTTGCCATTGCAAGCCACTGACCAAGTGTGTTAAATTTAGTGTGCCCTGGAGATTTGGAAGTGAAAGGGTAGTAAGGCATGTCTGCCCCATGTAGTGTGTGTGTGGGGGGGAGGTCTGTTATGAGACAAAGAAAGAATAAATCTACTGCTCCTTCATGGATGTATACAAGGTGACTAATGTGAGGTTGTGCATAGGGCTGGCAATCTCATCATGTGAAACATATTGCTACAGATACCAGTGCTGCAAGAATAGATAAGTGCTTTGTGCAGGCTTCCTGGAAGTGGGCCAGCTACAGTGGTGGCTTCATGCTCCATGGGGAGGGAAAAGGAAAATGATGCCTAACAGATGAATCCACTACCAGCTGATAGAGGGCCCTAGCACCAAAATCCTACTCATTATCACTATTAGCAGGGTTGCCAGATGAAATTGTGAAAAAAAAAAAGCCAAACACTTTTTAAAAATGCCAAACTATTTAAATAGATTATTCAAACTAACATCACACAAAAAAACTCCAGATCAAGGTCATCAGTGACATCCTGCTGGAACCTTCACCATATACTTTGTCAGAAGTAGAGTGTTTTAACATTTTTGATGATGCAACAAAGTCCATGCAACATTTATTCGAAGAAAAAAAACAAGGCACTGATTCACGCAGATGCAGCTGCATTCTGTTTCTTGCTTTTATCTTAACTGATGGTACAAGAGAGAATATCCTCTCAACTGCAGCATTACTCACTGGGGTTGTTAGACACATAATGGCGAGCTCTTCAAATACTTTGTTGTACACCAATCCAAAACAGTTTACTTTCTGTGGGGAGTCCATCTTTCTTAAATTGTGGTTCTTCTCTCCAATCAACAAAAGTTGTTTTCTGTATTGCTATTCTAATGTTATCTACCCTTCCAAGATGGAGGTGAAATTCGTTTCTCACCTTAGACGCCGAAAGAAAAACATCAGGAATGTGTATATTTCGATGGATAATACCATGTTATGTTAAATTATAGAATAAAAGATACACCAGAGTATCTAGTGGTGTAGATATTTCCCTATAACTGACCTCGAAACCCTCGAATCGGTCGGTTGGATCGGAGGGTTGATCAGTGAGTTAACAATTCACTATCGTAAAACAAGCTATTGTTACCGAAACAGAACCAGGCTCGACAGTATGTTCTGCCTTATGCGCCGTGTTTGGTGCTTAAAGAATTTATTATTATTATTATTCTAATGTGATGATGTTGTTTTCTCCAATGTGTATAAAAGGTAACTCTGAAAATGGGGGCCTTGAAGCCTTGTTCAAAATTATCACAGGACTCAGTTTTGACAGGCCTTGAAAAATATCTCCAGCTGAGGGAAATCTATGTCTAACTTGACTGAGAGATTCTTCTTGCATAGACAAACATTTTGCCTTGACATTTTCTATTGATGGGCCTCAACGCCCATGGTCTGCTGTAGGAACCTATCCCATTTTGTTTAAGAATTTAACACCAAAATCAACTTAATGAATGTTTTTTTCTGCCCACTGACATTACACATTCTCATCTGAAGACTATGCTGGTGCAAGATAGTTCTTGGTACAGACTGAGTGAATCAGCTTTGTTTTGCTGAAAAAGAACATTACATCTTTCAAATACTTGTACATCAGGCTTAGCAAACACAAAGCACAGGTAGTTTTTGTGGTCTGACAAAATGTCCTTTAAAAGCCGAGCTCAGCAGAAGTGAAATAAGCCTTCAGCTCATCCCAGATCATCAAAATGTTAAACATAACCTTTTCTTGTACGAGCCACCTAGTAGATGATGGGGAAGGAGCAGATTCAGATTCTGTAGCTGTGTTCATAACGCAAAACAATTCTTTATACGATTGTCATCTAACTCACTATGGTGAAACCAGTGAGATATTTCTGACAATTAAAATCTGATATGCGATGGTATTGTGGAAACTGCAAGTTGAATGCACAAGCCAGTGAATGGCAGATACATTTCAGTTGCACACACAGAGGAGACAATTTTCAGTCTAGACCACACTGAGTTATTACAACCAACCATGGTTTATGCACCATCCGATGCAAAACCGATGCATTTTTCAGACTGGTCACTCTCGTGGCTATACTGCCACAAACACATACCTTCCCCGTTCACAAACAGATATAAAAAATGCTAATAATCAGTACATCATATTGTATAATGGGATTGAAACGGTAGCCTAGATGTCTATATAACCGTAGATAATGGGTTGCAATGTATACTGAAGCACATTAAAAACGCACCACTATTATATATACTGATGCAGAGAAGCTGGAAAAAAAAAGTGTGGGAATGGATTTTCCCCGTGTTTGTCATGAGGTAGAGAGCGAATGTCTGCTGGAATGGAAAGTGCATGATTCAACCCACGGGTTTGTGTACAGACTACATGAAAACAATGAAAGTTACACGTGCAACACGATTCCCAACAGCTATGACCCTGAAAATGTGTATGCGTTGTGGCAGTATACTCGGTATAAAAAGGCCGTTGAGACAAAACACCCAGTACATGTGCTTGAAATGCCACGACTATCTGAAAATGACCGCCAACGAGCCATTGGTGTGTTGGAGACCGGAATGAGCTCGCGGGCCATTGCCAGAAGGATGAGTTGCCACCACAGCACTATTGTACGTCTCAATGAACGTTATGGAACCACTGGCAGTGCCCGGGATAGACTTCGGAGTGGCCAACCACGAGTTACTACCCCTGCGCAAGATCGTCATATTGTGCTGAGTCACCTAAGGAATCGTTCTCTCCTGGCAAGTCAAACAGCAAGAGCAATAGTGGGTAGACATGGGCAAGTCTCTCGAATGACAGTCATACGACGTCTCAGAGATACAGGCCTTACTGCAAGACGACCTTATGTTGGGCCAAACTTGACTCACAGACATCGTCAGCAGCGCCTGCAATGGGCAGAGCAACATGTCAGATGGACTAGACTGCAGTGGAATACTGTCCTATTCACAGACGAGAGCAGATTCAACATATCCTTTGCTGATGGACATATGCGGATTTGGCGATGGTGTGGAGAGCGCTTTGCAGATTGCTGTGTTCGTCAGCACAACCGATTTGGAGGTGGCAGTATTCACATTTGGGGAGGATTCAGTTTTCACCATCGCTTGCCTCTTCACGTCTTCTGTGGAAATGTTAATGCTGTGACATATCAAGATGAGGTTCTGGATGCATTGGTTGCTCCTGCGTTCACAAATTATCCAGACTTGCAGCTTCTCCAGCAGGATAACGCACATGCGCACACCGCATGCATTACGCAGCAATATCTACAGCAGCAGAACATTGTGACGATTGATTGGCCTGCCCTATCACCAGACATGTCCCCTATAGAACATCTGTGGGACGAGCTTGGACGCAGAGTCTACAGGCAAGGTTCTCCAGCTAATCTGCAACAGCTCGAAGCTGCTCTTACATATGAATGGGACTTGATTCCCTGGAATTTCCTCCAGAGACTTGTGCGTTCCATGCGGAGCCACTGCCAAGCTTGTTTGCAAGCTCACGGTGGACATACCAGATACTGAGGATAGTGTGAATGAATTTTTTTATTGGTTGCATTTTTGGTATTCTCTCTTGTGTGCACAAAATGCAATGAATTTCATAACAACCAAATGTACAAATTAATGACCATCATGGATTCATAGGAAAATGAATAAAGATTCCAAATATGTAAACTTGTAAACACTTATATTTACATTTCACACTCTGTTCCTGGATTATACAGGTGGTGCGTTTTTAATGTGCTTCAGTATATATTAATTGACGCCAAGCAGTTTAAAAAAAAATCATATTTGTGGAATTTGGCATCAAAAAAGCCAAATTGGAAATCCTGACTATTTGATCGACTTTCTTCATCACTGGATTCTGGGTCACTTTAAGGATATGCTTAATCAAATTTATTTTCATCGTCATCAGAAAACGATATATTGTCTATTACATGAGCAACTGTAAGCAGCCTAGACCTAGGGCTTTCCCACTAGGAGTACTCTGTTCTTGATTGGCATGCTTCATGCTTAAAATAGTCAAATATTCTGTAAACACAGTGACCGAACGAGAGCTGTAATTTGCTGCAGAACATTTCTTCTTCTTTGATCCATAACCACCAAAGCAGTCAGCGGCCATCATGCCTGGTGGCGTCTTGTAGGGCAGCAACAAATTGATTCCACTTTGCTCGGTCGGTGGCCGTCCTTCGTACAGTGCTCCAACTCTGGTTCATTCTTTGCATCTCGGCTTCCACAGTTCTCCGCCAAGTTGTTTTTGGTCGGCCTCTCTTTCGCTTTCCCTCGGGGGTCCATAGCATAGCTGTTCTTGTGATGGTATCAGGGTCCCTTCTGAGGACGTGGCCAACCCAACTCCAGCATCTGCCAGCTATGATGGTGTGCATGTCCTCCTGGTTACTCCGAATAAGTAGTTCTTGGTTGCTGATGGTGTTTGGCCAAAAGATTTGGAGAATTTTCCTTAGGCAGATTGTGTGGAAGGAGGACAGTTTCGACATTTCCTTCTCTGTTACTCTCCAACATTCCGCACCATAGAGAAGCACAGAAAGTACACAGCTCTCATACAGTCTTAATTTGGTGTTTGTGCTGTACTGGGAAGACTTCCAAATGTTGTTGAGAATAGCAAAGGCTGTTCTTGCTTTATTCATTCTGTTGTTAATGTCCTTGCTTGTTCCGCAGTCATGTGTTACTATGCATCCTAGGTAAGTAAATGTGTCTGTCTGTTCTAACTTCTGGTTCCTTACTGTTATTGGCTCAAGATTGCCCACATTTAGTGTCATGACCTCTGTCTTCTTCAGATTGATGTTCAGGCCAACCTGCTGGCCATACTTATCAGTCTATCGGTTTTGTCTTGAATGTGTTGATGTGAATGCGCGAGTAGTGCAATGTCATCTGCATATTCCAGGTCTTCCAGTGTAGAAAATGTTGTCCATCTAATTCCTCTTGGACTGCCCTCTGTTGTCTGGCGCATCACCCAATCTATGGCTGTCAAAAATAATGTTGTTGATAAGGGGCATCCCTGTCGTACTCATGTTTTCACTTCGAAAGTTACATTACTCAATCCAACACTGCACGTAAAGTTAGAATAGAGGCTTTTTATGATGGAAACAGTGCGGCTGGGAATTCCATAAGCCCTCAGTATTTTCCATAGGCTGTCTCTGTGTATGCTGTCGAAAGCCTTTTCAGAATCAACAAAGTTAATGTACAGCTGTCTCTGCCATTCTGAGCACTGCTCTATAATGTTCCTGAGGGTAAATATATGATCACATCTTCTGTTCTTTCTAAAGCACGCTTGTTCTTTCCTCAGTTTATGGTCAACTGCTTTTGAAATTCTCTGGATGATTATCCTGCCTAGTATTTTGCTGGGAACTGAGAGGAGAGTAATTCCTCTCCAGTTGTTGCAGTCTGCAAGGTCGCCCTTTTTGGGCAGTTTGACAATTATTCCTTTACTCCACTCTGTTGGTGTTGTCTCAGTTTCCCAGACTTTCGCAAATAGTGGTTCTAATAGTTCTGCTTCTAGTTCAGGGTCTGCCTTGAATAACTCAGCATTTAGATTGTCGTGACCAGGCGCTTTTCCATTTTAAAAAATTTTTTTTACCCTTTGATAGCTGTGATGATTTCTTCTTTTCGTGGAATGTCTGTATTTACGTCACTTTCAGCCTCAGGAACATTCAGCTGAGTCTCTGGTGGTTCCTTATTCAGTGTTTCTCTGAAGTGCTCTGCCCATCTTGTTTCCTGCCCCTGTGCTGTGGTGATGAGTTTTCCTTGCTTGTCTCTTACTAACATTATGTGGTTTGCACCTCTTTTCCACTGATAGTTTTAGTTATTTTATAAACTGTGCTTTGTTCATTTCTCAGTGCTGCCTCTTCTGCCTGTCTTGCAAGGTCATCCAGAAATGTCCTTTTGTTAGCACAGGTTTGACGTTTTACTTCCTTGTCCAGCTGACTGTACTGTTCACTATATATTGCCTTTAACCTGGGAGACTTAGCTTCTGCTTTCTTTCTTTTCATTTCCTTTCTCTTTGCTATGGTGTTTAGTGTTTCTGGTGTTATCCAGTCTTGGCTCTTTCTTTCCTGGAATCCCAAGCATGACTTGCTGCTTTCCTTGTATATTGTTGAGATGGTGTTGAATTTCTGGTCGACATCATCGGTCTCTGTTCTTTCCTGGCTTTTGGTAATCTGATATCGTCTCTTTACGTCGACCGCGAACGCTTTTCTTGTGAGGGGGTCCTTAAGTTTCATGATGTTATATCTTTTCTGTTTGGCTGCGACTGGTCCAGCAGCTGAGTTTCACCTTCAGTCTTGCTACTACTAGGTGATGATCACTTCCCACATCTGCACCTCTTCTTACTTTCACGTCCTGTAGTGCATGTCTCCATCTGCCATTGATCATTATGTGATCTATCTGGTTTCTGTCTCGTTTGTTTGGTGATTCCCATGTTAACTTGTGCACTTCTTTGTGTTGAAAAAGTGTTCCTCCAATGACCAGGTTGTTAATACTGCAGAAGCTTATTAATTTGTCCCCATTCTCATTTACTGTTCCACTGACGCATTTCCCCATTACTCTTTCGTTATAATTATTGTGTGTTCCAACTTTCGCATTTAGATCTCCCATTGCTATAATAAGATCGTACATGGGTAGTTTCCATTTCCTTTTGTACCTGTTGGTAGAACTCGTCCTTGATTTCTTCATCGCTGTCATTTGTTGGTGCATAGCATTGTATAATTGTGGTGTTGGTGAATCTCCCTCTCAGTCTTGCTCTTATCAGTCTGTTGTTAATGGGTTTCCATTCCAGTAAAGACCTTTCCATTCCTTTCTTCAGGATAATGGCTACACCTTTGTTGTGCTGACCATCCTCTCTACCAGAATAAAGTACTGTTTCCCCTGTAGCTGTTTTTATTCTCCCCCATCCCTTGTCCATCTGCTCTCGCTTATTCCCAGGATATGTAATTTGTAATTCCTCATCTCTGCTGTGATTTGTCTCAGCTTTCCTGCCTCATTCATAGCTCTGACGTTCCAAAAACCAATTCTGGTTTCGTGTTTTGCGGTCAGGGCATCCGTTTTCATGCCAGTGGCTTCCTTTCGGCTTTCACCACTGTCAGTCATACGAGCCTGAGACTCCGGATGTCCGTCCTGCATCAAAGTTTTTTCATTTGTTGCCGTTTCTGTAACATGTGTGATTTTTTACATAGACAGGGGTGTCAGCCCTGAGCTAAAACCCCCAACCTGGAGGACCAGGGTACCAGCTTTTGTCTGACCCCTACCCACGCAGACCAGTCCAGCTTAGTTAAACCTACCAGGAGTAAGCAGAACGTAATCCATGCTTACTACTTACATTTAATATGATTGGTTGGTTATTTTTAGTTTGGACCATGGTTTTTACATGGATGTAGTCCATTTCCAATGTACCAATTATCTGGTAGGGTCATTTTGGGAATTCATGATAAACCGGGAATATAGCAATGAAGGATTCAGATGCTGTTATGCTAATATGAGTGTTTTTTTAACGTTTCTTGACCTTAACTAACATTGTAGACCTTTCAGAAGCTGTAGATGTCTACAGTGAATGGATTGACGCCTGTGAGGCTGCAAACCAGTAGCAATGGTTGTTGTGGTTCGTGTTTGGCGAACCACACACATTTTATTTTTTCTTGCTGTTTCTTGTACTGTGCTGTGTGTTGTCTTTATAACTGTCTGAAGTGCAGTTAATGTGTTAAAACGTGACCCAATTCCATGAGGATGGCCATAAAAGTCTGTGTCTGTATTATTTTTGAAAGCTGTAATTGAGGAAAATTTAAAATACTGAAACTTTGTGCTGAGAATCAAAGTTCATGACTGTAAGCAGTGCTTGTTTTGATTGGTTGTTAATTCAGTGGTGGTCCTGCTTTTAAAGTCATGCTTTATTTTTATCTTAACTAAGTCAGTGAAAGTGCAGAAAGATTGTTAACAACTTAGGTCTTGCATTTAGACACATATTTATGTTTAATTGCTTTTTTGTGTTTTGTTAGTGTGTGTTAGCTGTGAATGTTACAGATGGCTAGAGGAAAGGATGCATTGAATATGTGGTATGTGATGATCGGGTGTATTGGGTGGTTGCAGTTGTTCGTGTTGTTTTCCTTCTGAAATTTGAACGTTTATTTATTTAAATTTTTTATTACTTATGGTTTTTAATTTCTTACCACATTAAAATAAAGATATATTTTAATTGTTAAGTTATATATTTTTTGGGTCTCCCATTTCAGATACTAACCACAGTACACTATAGACAGTCAATTAAGATTTTAAAAAAATATTCTGATTAAAAAGAAGTGGGAACAGATTTGAAGATAGCTACTATATATTTCATTTTTTTAAGGAATTGTCAGATGTTTGTTTGTTTAAATTTTGTATGCAGAACATGTAATTTGGTAGAGGGATTAGTAATTGTATGAGTGTGTTTTTATTTGTTTGTTGTTTTTGATTATGTTCTCATAGCATTATATGGCTTGTTCTGTGTGATTTTAGATGCATTGAATAATACATCTTTGTTGACAAAGATGAATAGTTGTGTTAAAGTAATATGTGATAAAGTGTGGTGTGAATGGTTATAGTGAATTACTGTATTATAGAATGTTGTGTGGAAAGTGCATAGCTATCGTGAAATATGTGATAATATGTGATGTATGACAATGCTAACAGTTATAACTGTTGAGCATTCAGTAGAAAGGACAACTGTTATTTTCAATGGCTTTGCCTTGGGTTCAGTTGTCAGTGCAGTAAAGAAACTGTTTTCTGTTTGAAATAATGAAATAAATTTGATGTCTTGTTAAAAAAAAAAAAAAATTTTTTTAAGTCATTTACTGGTTCTTTTGTTGTTGCATTAATTTACACATTTTTGGTAAGGAATATACATATTGCTAAAGCCAGTTCTGAGGATTTATATTTTGTGTTGAAAATGAGAATATTTTTCCTGTCTGGCTAATTTTCAGCATAATTTCCTTCGCATCTTATGGAGCTATCTCTGCATCTGCGCCGAAGTATTTGTTATGCTTTGGCAGCATTGGTTTCTGTAGCAGTATGTTGTACGTGATGATATTGCCAGCCTCATCCACAGCCTCATATAAGTTGCATCTTCTGTCGTGCCGGAGGGAGTAGTAGTACTTTCTTTGTCTCCTCAGAGACCTCCGGAAACTACAGTGAACCAGGCTAAATTTAGCAACCATGAAACTTCTTGTTTCCCCCAAGTTTATGTCTAGAACTATGCTACTTGCTACGAGTGTGAGTGCAGTTAAGAGCAGTGACATGTACTTAATAGTTGTGAACAGTGACAGTTACTTAACAGACAGGGGTTTACAGCACTTAAAAGATACAATTATGTGCAAGATTTACAACAGATAAATCTTAAGGGTGTTACAGATTTGAACCAGTTAACTTGGAATATAAGTGTGCTTACTATTGTAGGTTTTTTTTTTTTAAGTATTAAAAACAAAGTATTTTTTTAAAACAGATTTGGAAAGGAACATACAAATGTTCACGATCAGCCCTTGTGCTTTTCCCCCTTGACATTTTATCTTTGAGTTAATTTGGTGTTGGGCTTCATATTTGTTTCAGGGTGAACTTGACATTTCTTGCCATGAGAATGAACTTGAGATTTGTCTTGTTTAAATTGAACTTCATTTCTTCATTCTGTAACCTAGATGGTCACTGGGACACAATTTTCTGTTTCAGTGCTTTATTTATTATATTTGTTTTCCACCTATGAATTGCTTGTGCCAGTAATTATGTCTTTGCCGAATGAGCTCTTTGAGTCTAAAATTACACTCTTGTATCCTCTCATCTTCTTTCTGTCTTACAAATGAGTTTATTGTCAGTACTCTTTCCCTTACCTCATTGCTATTTGAGACCATTTGTACTCTTGACTGTAAACATCAGTAAAATCTGAAACCTAATTTTGTAGGCTTTTACATTAAGTCATTAAATTACTGTATACTGCATTTTGACTGGGAGCAGGGTTGTCTTTCTTGTACTCCAGAAAGATACAGGTTTGTGAAAGCTTATTTTGGTGGGTTTTTTTGGTTTTTGTATTAAACTATAATTTTTTTCCAAGGAGTTGTTGAACCTAGAGTAAAAATAGTCAATAATTGTTGGACTTGGGGAAAAAAAAGACTTTGTAAGATATAAACAGTTATTTCAAAATAAAGATTGCTAGATGAAATGATTACATTCTTGGATATTCAATTTTGGGTGTGTTTCATGTTTGTGTTGATGGTTTGTGAATGTGCTAGAAACAGTTTGTATTATAATGGCAAGAGATTTGCTAACTATGGGGAGGTGAGAGATTTTGAGTCACTATTTGTACATGATGAGAGGTCACAGCAAGTGGGTCTGAAGATACACAAGAGAAAGACACAGATGCCGTCAAATTACCACCTCTATCGACACCAGGTATTACAATGCAAGATGTGGGTGTCTTATCTGGTTTAGATTGTTGCTGTGTGTGTTGCAGTAGAACAGTTCACAGGGTACACCACAGGCAACATGACGTGTAGAGTCATAAAAATGGTAACTTCGCTTTAGGTTTATACCATTTATTGCACGCCACAAAACAGTCATGATACTTATGTTATCATCAGCATAGTATAACGAATGCAGCATTCAAACTCATGTTAACTGACAGTCATGTAGGAGTCAATACTCAATAGTTGTATGGAAAACAAATATCATAGCGAAGCTTGATAAATAATACATATAACTTCTGCAACCGTGGTCCGCTGCAGATCCTTAATGTTCATAGACAATAATAATTATTCCTTCCTGATGCTAGCAGATCAGATGTATACAATACGTCCGTTTACTGTCTGCACGTGAGTAGCATACATGGATTACAGGTCAGCTCGACCTTTATAACCTTCCTAAGTCTAACCATCTGACTTGGACGTGATCTCTGATATAACGAATCCTGGAACACAGACAATAGTCTTGTTGGTCTAGAGCGACCCATAGATATATAACTAGTTCAGGTATAAAGATACCGATGACTTAATCCTAGTCAAAGTACCTCTCCATTTTGAATCACACAGGCGAGCAAAAAGGCGACAAAATGACGAACCTCTAGATGATAGCCTAAAGTTCGATACAAGAGGAATTACCTTATTTCGGAAAATCAACCATGAACATATGCCTCCAGGCAGGCTTGAATAATACGGGGAAATAGTCTAGTTAGCTAACTAACTCACAAAGACAATGTATTTCCCTCAGAGAATCACAAGACGCAGTCGCGTCCGCTCGCTAATCAGTCCATTTCTCAACTCCCCGACCTGGGCGGAACAACAAACGACAACCAAGTCGAGACATGCGCAGAGTGACAATCTCTGAGTCGCTGTTCACAATAAGACGATTCTAAGAACATTCGAGATAAAAGTCTTACACAGTCGCGCCTTTTATGGACATGAACAGAAGCGTTAAGAAAGGTTTCAAACATCTACAACAGTTGACTGATACTACCAAATAAGGAGATATGGTCACGCTTCGTTCAAGACATTATAGACCGAACGTGTCTCTATACAAGAGGAGGTAAACTCATAAAAAATAGCAGTATCGATATATCGGGTTCTGTCCCTTTGACCATAAAATATATATAACATGCATTTCAGTCAAATAATGATCATACATACGAAAAACGATCATACAAAGACTTTGGAAAAAAGTAATTATTTGTGCGTAACATTACCGCACCCTCCCGGGAAAAAAAAAAAAAATGAAACATTTTTTTTTTTTTAAATCCTGGAGCCGGAAAAATCTAGGCTCCTAACGCACGTATGATGCGCGGATATACCTAACAAAATAGCTCAACACTTGGAGCGAAACTGAGATCATATCCCAGGTCCTTAGAGAAAAATTTATCTAAGTATACGCGTATATATCCCAGGAAGGTGCCACCAACACAAACCACAATGCTGGCAACATCATAATAAAAGTCAAATTATTCTCATACCAATATATGAAATCAAATATATTATTATGATATCATACAATGTGTTGCAAATAGCGGTGTAATATATTAATATACCGCACTATTTTATTACATTATGTAATGCATCAGTAACTAATAAGTAATACATGTGTTGATCTTCGTTGACATAAAACATTCAATAGAAGAAGATGTGGACATCATCCGCTCCCAATCTAGGACAGGACTTGATATACTCAAAGTTCCACAATGGACACAATCTCGCATCTTCAATGATGTGCTGCGAAAATATCAATAACACAAATCTTAAAGACAACTGGTAAATCTCTCAATACAATCCTGAAAATAATTTATTTAAATGTGGCCGAGTGATCTTTTGGCCCGTATATCACTAACTAAGCCTTCTTAGATAGATAATTACATGGAACAATGTTATAAATTCCCCCTCAAAAAAGTGAGAAAAAAAAAAAATCTACTAACATGTCATTATAACATTGGACTGTATATCAGGAAATATATATATGACAGAAGAATCATGTGGAATCGTGTGGGCATCTGGACAGAATGTCCGCCATTACATTATCCGAACCACGGATAGCTCGAACCGAGAAATGAAATGGTTGAAGAGCTATGGCATAACGAGTGGACCTCGAGCTCTTCAAGTTTTTGCTCTGAATAGCAGTAAGCGCTTTCTGGTCGGTTTCCACAATGAAATGTGCGCCTAGAAGAAATCTTTGTAACTTCAGAATAGACCATACCATAGCCAATAACTCACGGTCTAAAACCGAGTAATTCTTTTCTGCAGCATTTAATTTCCTAGAGATATACATCACCGGATGCAGAGTATCAGAATACTCCTGCATTAGTGCTGCCCCAATCCCAGTTGACGAGGCGTCACTTCGAAGAACAAAAGTCTTCTCAATAGTAGGTAACCTAAGAATAGGTGGAGATGAAAATAGGTCTTTAACCTGGTCCAATGAGGATTGACATTCTTTTGACCAGCGGATCAAATTAGGCGACCCTTTCTTCAATAAAGTAGAAAGCGGTGCCATAATGGAGGACAGATTCGGAATGAATCGTCCGTAGAATTGGATCAAACCTAATAGACTCCTTACTTGTTTCTTTGTCTTAGGGACCGAAATGTTAAGTATTTTTGAAACATTGTGGTCCTCTGTCTTTAAAAGACCATGACCAACACGATGACCTAGGAAAGAAATCTCACTAAATCCTATAAAGGCTTTAGAGGGTTTTGCAGTCAAGTTATACTCGCGAAGAGTAGACAGTAATTCGTATAAACCCAAATAGTGATCTTCCCAGGAATCACTGAATAGACAGATATCATCTAGATATGCTATGACATCTGTACGATATGCGAGAATTCGGCGCATCATGCGTACGAATGTAGCAGGGGCGTTCATAAGACCAAAAGGCATGAAATTCCATTGGAATAAACCCCTAGGTGTAGAAAAAGCTGTAAAAGGTTTGGCACGTTCAGTTAGCGGGACTTGCCAATAACCTTTAGACAAATCTAGTTTGGTAAAGAATCTAGAATTAGAAAGTTTATTGAGTAGCTCTTCTAATGAAGGCATAGGTTCAGCGTCGAACTTCGTAACTTGGTTCAATTTGCGATAATCTACGCAAATGCGAATGTTATTATCCTTCTTTCGAACAATAACCATAGACGAAGAGTATGCTGAAGTGGATGGTTCAATGATTTCCAAACGTATCATTTCATCCAATTCTTTTTCGACTTGAGACTGGAAATGGATAGGTATTGGATAGGGTCTGACTCTGATAGGATTATGATCAGTTAGCACAATGTCATGTTCAATGACATGTGTGTGTCCCGGGATGTCTGTAAGAACATCCTGAAATGTTTGCAACATCGAAGAAACTTGTCGATGTCCCTCAGCGGAAAGATTTGGAGAAACGGTCACGTTTTTCCAAGATTCCGTAGAATAAAGTGGGACCATAGAAAGAGGAAGATTGACATCAGAAAAAGTAGTTTCCTCATCCTGTATAACTGACAGCGATGAGTATTGACCATGAGGTACTTGAGAATTGTCCGTTGCCTGGAAAATAGGCTGCAAATAGTCTGGTCTTTCATGAAATTCCGTGAGCATATTTATGTGGAAAGTTTTATGCTTTCCATCAATATCGACAACATAGTCGACATCAGAAATTTTGGAGACTATTGCATATGGACCTTTCCATGCAATTAGAAGTCTGTTCTCCCTTGAAGGAAGTAGGACGAGAGCTTTGTCACCTGGACAAAGTTGTCGTAGACATCTATTCTTATTCGCAAACTGCCTTGCCTTTTCTTTAGCAAATTCGGAAGACGAAGTTGCTAGTCTGCATGCCTCAATGATTTTTTTCCTAAGAGCAATGACGTACTCATAAGAAGACTGAGTCTCATCGCTAATATTATCGGCAGTGATTAGATCGTGAAGTAAAGACATAGGGCCGCGCGGTTGCGCGCCAAAGACAAGTTCAAAAGGGGAAAACCCCGTATGTTCATTGGGGACCTCTCTATACGCAAAGAGAGCCGCGGGTAAGACCCTGTCCCAATCCTGAGGATGATCCTCAGTTATTTTACCCAGTAAAGTTTTTAGAGTCCTATTTAAACGTTCGACCAACCCATTAGACATTGGGTGATAGATACTGCTGAGAGACCTTTTTATATGTAGCATAGACATTACCTGTGACATAGTGTCTGATATCAGTTGAGTGCCATGGTCTGACAATATTTCTCCGGGAAAACCCAAGCGAGAAAATATCAGCCAAAGAGCGTCTGCGATATCAGCAGTTGAGATGCTCTTGAGAGGTATTGCCTCTGGCCAACGTGTGCACATATCGACACATGTAAGAATAAATTGATGCCCTCTAGCCGACTTAATTCTAAAAGGACCGATAATATCTATTGCCATTTTTTGAAAAGGGCGAATTGGAATGTCAGCAGCCTGAATAGGCGCAGCATGTCGTGGTCCTTTAGATTTGACCTCCTGACATACTTTGCAAGAGCGACAGTACATTCGTATGTCCTTGCTCACAAATGGCCAAAAGAAAGCCGCAAGAACTCTCGACTTTGTACGGGAAAAACCCATATGTCCAGCACATTGCGAGTCATGAGCATGTTGCAATATTTGCACCCTCATGCTCTTAGGCACAAGAATTTGTGAATGAGTGGATGTAGTCGAGTCTTGTACCATACGTACAAGTACGCCGTTCTTCATAGAAATCCAAGATTTTCTATTAGTATTTTGATTAGGATCACCTTTTTTTGCTAGAATGAAGAATTTTTGTAACGACGGATCTTCTTCTTGCAATTTGATAAATGAGTCACGTGTAATAGTCAAGTGACTATTTTGTTCATTTACTTCATCATTATTAGTTAATGAAGTTTGAGGTGGATCCAGAGCATGTGCTCTTGTGACCACCGTATTGGTAGCTTCAATGTTTTGCTCTTCCCAAACAGCAATCTGCTGTGGGGTACATTCCCTAACTCCGTGAATACGACCAATAATAAGGTCCGCAATAGGGTTTGGAAGTAGACACGCGTGGACCTCTCCCGTGAAGAAAGGAGTAGCAATATGTATTATGGCAGTAGGATATTTTTCCAACGTGCCACCAAATGTGACACATTTGATGACCTTTCCTGTAGCACAGAATGGATCTACAAGAGATTGCCTAACCCCGACAGTAGTACATCCAGAATCAAACAACACCGAGACTGGATTACTATTTACAAGCCCCTTATGTAATATAAGAGAACCTCTCCCATCATGAGCAACATTAGCAGGAAGAGCGGGCAAAGGATGACCACAGCTTAGAGTACTAATGGTTTTCGGATCAAATAAAGTACTGCATTGGATACATTTATTTGCCCTACCAAAGTCAAAAGATGAGCATCCGATAGTATTATGGTTTTTATCATTATTAACCTGTTTATCTGCTCCCTGAGATTCTTGTTGAACAGAGTTTGTCTGTTGATATCTTTTTCTCTTCTGTTGCGATCTACCGCGACCATTATTGCCTCTGCAATTATCATTAAAGTCCCTACTGTAATTTTTATCCTGGTTTGCGTTCCAGTTTCCATAACTGTCATTACCATCTCTATGCTGTTGAGAACCTCTATTATCTTGGTATTGAGGTCTCTGCAAAAAATATTTTCCTCTATACCGATTACCTTTATGAAAATTTCTAAAGTTACCGGGAATAGAATACCGTGTAATATTAGGTTGTCTCCAGTTCTGGGAAGAAGAATCTCCCTGAAATTGATTACCATGGTTCTGGGCATAATTACGGTTACTCTTTTTATTGAAATTTTGCTGGCTACCCTGAAATTTACGCATAAAATTCGGGCCATAAGGTGCTGCCGAAGCAACTGGCAGACCTTCTTTTTACCTTAGAGTTGCTAATGGTTATGTGAGGATGTGCAGTAACATACTGGCTACAATATTCTTCCATTTCTTTTATATTTTTAGGCTTACGCTCATGAAGAAAAGAAAGAAAAGCTTCATTAACAGAAGACATAACCTTGTCTCTAAGAAGTAAGTCCATGAGGGCTTCAAATGTACTTTCTGTCTTAGAAAGCTCAACCCATCGTAAAAAAGTAAGACGTATGCCTGAGATGAATTCTGAGAATTCAACTCCAGTTTCTGGTAACATGTTTTTTAAATTTAAGACGATATCCGTCTTCGTTAAGTTGGTACTTCTTTAACAATGCCGCCCTGACAACCTCATAGTTGTTCTTGTCAGGCACATCTACCATACCCAACAAAGTCAAAGCATCACCTCTAAGTATCTTGGACAGATGATAAACATATAATGTTTTATCTATATTATGCACCTTACATGCACTTTCAAATCTATCCAGATAAAATGTTATATCATCAATTGAGCATTGAATGCTGGTAAATTAAGCTTGAAATCAACAGCACTAGACTTATTAGCAGATGATACCTTATTAGCATCATTAGCATTACTAGATAACTTCAACTTTTCTAACTCCAAAGCTAAGAGTTTTTCTTCATGTTCCATTTTTGCTTTTCTCTCATCAGCTTCTCTTTGTAACCTTCTTTCTTCAGCCTCAGCCTGTTTTTCTAATCTTTTATTTTCAGCCTCTATTTCAAGTCTCTTATTTTCAGCTTCTTTTTCAAGTCTCTTATTTTCAACCTCAGCCTGAAGTCTCTTCTCCTGAGATTCTGCTTCTCTTTTTTTTTTTTTCTTTTCCATTTGTAATCTCTTTTCATCTACCTGCATCTGCAGTTTTAAATTTTCAGCATCTATTCTCTTTTGTTCAGTTAGTTCTTTCATTTTCTTTTCCTCCGACTTCAATGCCTTGGCATATTGAACAGTCGCAAATTCTTCTAATTTATCACCTGTCTTCCCAAGGGCTTTACCCTGCTCAATAAAGTACTCAAATGTAGACATGATGTCTAAAATGTGAGTACAGAACCTGAAATAATTAATTATCTTATTTCAATCTTAATAGCAACAAGACTTAATAAAGTGCTTGTATAATTACTATGTTTACTCCAATCTCTGTGGGAAACAAGACTTGACACCAATTTGTATTATCAGTTGTACAATAATATCACAAGTCACCTCTTAATTATCAGTGCACTACCCAAATCAGTGCATAACCATCAGTTATTTATCATAACTGCACTACAATAGTGCATAAGGAAAAAACCACCAGCTAGTTATGATAAGTGCACTCTAGATCAATAGTGCATGAGCATATATGTAACAATAGTGAAAGCTAACTATGCAAAACCTATGCAAACAATAACAAGACAATGTAAACAATAACAAAGTACCAACAATGTAAACAAAACAAAGATCAAAGTCAATGTAAACAATAACAAAGATCAGAGTCAATGTAAACAATAACAAAGATCAACGTCAATGTAAACAATAACAAAGATCAGAGTCAATGTAAACAATAACAAAGATCAAACAATACGAAAACATTCGCATAAGTCAAATAAATAAACAGCGAAACTAAAAAGAATATGATGACAGAATGCGAAGATATGACAAACAAATGACGCTACAGTATATACACAAAAAATTTACGTGAAGAACTGAATAATAGAAAAGAGGAGACCTACAAATACAAACAATTGAAATCGAAACTAAAAAACAGAAAGAAAGAGAGAAACAAAAAAAAAAAAAAATATATACAAAAAACGAAAATAAAGCACAACTCGTCACAACTAAACAGATATAGCAACGATTGTCGCTAGCAAATTTCACAGTAGGAAATTCGCACAGTCCCTAACGAAAACGCTAACAGTAGAACCTCTGTGACGTGGTATCATCTACTGAAAGACACCGCCCAACCGAGAAAACCCGCAGAAATATAAACATATAAATACAAATCCAAATAACATATAACATGTAAACATATAAAGAGTGCGAAAAATGTGATAGACAGAAGGCTCAGTTAGAACATAAGGGCACAGTTCACAAACAAAACAGGCCACTTAACTTCTATGTATCCACAACGTCAGCACAGTTCAGAACAGGATGTGATCAGCATTCTTAGGACAATGATCCAACGTTGATCCATATCTGCTCTCGTAAACTGCCATGACGAAGGAAATGAGCTTCTAACAGGAAACAGCTTCTGACAGGAAACAGCTTCTGAACTTGACCTTCTGAATCTGCAACAGTAATTCTGAGACCGGAACAGTTGTTACGGCACTTGTCCTTCTTCTCAACAGATCAGGAAATCCATTCGCTCGGTACTTGTCCTTCTATTTGTAGACAAACTTCAATACCGCCGAGCAGCGCCGGGTAGTTTCAAAATATCAACAACTGTCAGTACTGCTGCGTCTTTCAAAAAATTTCATCAAAGGTGATGAATAGCAACTGCAATGTTGTCTTGTAGTCTGCTGATGATGTCTGGGTTTGTTGACCCCCTTGAGAGTTGGTACCAGAATAAACCAACTATTGGCCACCATGAATTGATAAGGGTGGAATTAGGATGCCGTCAAATTACCACCTCTATCGACACCAGGTATTCAAATGCAAGATGTGGGTGTCTTATCTGGTTTAGATTGTTGCTGTGTGTGTTGCAGTAGAACAGTTCACAGGGTACACCACAGGCAACATGACGTGTAGAGTCATAAAAATGGTAACTTCGCTTTAGGTTTATACCATTTATTGCACGCCACAAAACAGTCATGATACTTATGTTATCATCAGCATAGTATAACGAATGCAGCATTCAAACTCATGTTAACTGACAGTCATGTAGGAGTCAATACTCAATAGTTGTATGGAAAACAAATATCATAGCGAAGCTTGATAAATAATACATATAACTTCTGCAACCGTGGTCCGCTGCAGATCCTTAATGTTCATAGACAATAATAATTATTCCTTCCTGATGCTAGCAGATCAGATGTATACAATACGTCCGTTTACTGTCTGCACGTGAGTAGCATACATGGATTACAGGTCAGCTCGACCTTTATAACCTTCCTAAGTCTAACCATCTGACTTGGACGTGATCTCTGATATAACGAATCCTGGAACACAGACAATAGTCTTGTTGGTCTAGAGCGACCCATAGATATATAACTAGTTCAGGTATAAAGATACCGATGACTTAATCCTAGTCAAAGTACCTCTCCATTTTGAATCACACAGGCGAGCAAAAAGGCGACAAAATGACGAACCTCTAGATGATAGCCTAAAGTTCGATACAAGAGGAATTACCTTATTTCGGAAAATCAACCATGAACATATGCCTCCAGGCAGGCTTGAATAATACGGGGAAATAGTCTAGTTAGCTAACTAACTCACAAAGACAATGTATTTCCCTCAGAGAATCACAAGACGCAGTCGCGTCCGCTCGCTAATCAGTCCATTTCTCAACTGCCCGACCTGGGCGGAACAACAAACGACAACCAAGTCGAGACATGCGCAGAGTGACAATCTCTGAGTCGCTGTTCACAATAAGACGATTCTAAGAACATTCGAGATAAAAGTCTTACACAGTCGCGCCTTTTATGGACATGAACAGAAGCGTTAAGAAAGGTTTCAAACATCTACAACAGTTGACTGATACTACCAAATAAGGAGATATGGTCACGCTTCGTTCAAGACATTATAGACCGAACGTGTCTCTATACAAGAGGAGGTAAACTCATAAAAAATAGCAGTATCGATATATCGGGTTCTGTCCCTTTGACCATAAAATATATATAACATGCATTTCAGTCAAATAATGATCATACATACGAAAAACGATCATACAAAGACTTTGGAAAAAAGTAATTATTTGTGCGTAACATATTTCTCAGCAGCAATATAGGCAGAGTTGGAGGGGACAGACAATGATACCTAATAGAAGATGAGGGGGACTTCAGCAACACGTGAAGGGTGGGTGAATTTAAATAAAAGGGGGAAAAAGATAATTCTGCTACCTAGGACAAAAGACAAAGAACATTTCCTACTTTGTGGCCACAAGACCTTCATCAGGGAAATGGCACAAAGCTAGAGCTAAATATGAAACATGAGAAAAGAAATAAAAATGGATACAATGTGTAAGATGTGTTGTCACGGCTTGCTTATTGTACCAAAAAAAAGGATACAAAAAGCCAGAGGAGCTTTCATTGCATTGAGAAATTCGTGGAAAGCTAAAGATATCAAGTCCAGTGCAAAAATAAGATTCTTCAACTCAAATGTCAAGTCAGTCCTATTGTATTGCTCTGAAACATGGGGAATAACTGAAAGAACCATGAAAAAGTCACACACTTTCATAAATGCATTCTTGTATCGAATAGAAATATTGCAATTGCTAAGACAAGGTTACCAATGTGGAACTAATGACAAGGATGAGACAAGTAGCAGTGGAACAAGAGATTAGAAGATACTGGTGATGGATTGAGCACACATTGAGGAAACCACTTGATAGTAGTGCTTGGTCTAAATCCACATGGTGAGACAAGTAGAGGCAGAACGAAGAACACATGGAGAAGAGAACTGGAGATACATATGAAAATGATACGGCATGGAAAGACCTTGGGCTGATAGCACGTTACAGGGGCACTTGGCATGTGTTTGTAGAAAGCCAGAGCTCCTTGGGGACCTAACAGGTATTGACTGATTTATTATATTTTGTGCTATTGCATATATCACTGCATAAAGTGAAAGAAGGTGGTATACAGGGAAATATGTGTCACGTGATTTACCCTGAACAGTCCTTTTCTGTGTGAGCAAGATTCAACATTTGAAGAGAGAAATTAATTTAGACTGCTTTCTACTGTTTGACCTATTTTGTGCTATTTCTGTTATTGGTCTTGTTGTTAACTAGGGCTGCTGAGCTTCTAGCTCTTTTGCAGCCAATACCAAGTTGAAGACTCCTTGGTATTATCTATACTGTAGATCTAGGCTTTTCTGCCATTCCGAAATGTGCTGAGTTGAAGTCCTGAGCTCCAGTTTCTCCAGCTTGGCTTGCATTTAGAGGATCATCCCATCTGGTCCCAAGCTAGGAGGAAGAAGTGTGTGGCATACTGTGCATTCCCCGCCATCCAAAGGGGCTCTCCAAATGTGCAGAGGTAAAATACTGTGCTCTGATTCTGGGCTTGTCCAAGGACAACCAGGTAAAAGCCAGTTATGTCCGGGGCTCAAGTGACTCCTCCAAGCTTAGTGTGCAATGCTGGGTTCTCAACAAGATTCACCACTGGTGTATGGATGATTTCATTTCACAAGCGAACGCTGCCCGCATAAGACTCTGCGTGGCGCTCCTGGTGACGAGCCTTCCCAGTTCAGATGGGGCAGAGCTGTGTGTGTCTGTTCGGACGGCGTCTTTTGGCAAGGAAGTAGGAGCAATGACCCCCTTTGCCGGGTAGAGAACCATCCTCGTGGCATTGCACACACGCCAGTTAGTGGGCCTGGTGTGACCTCCACCAGCTGCACCCGCTGAGTCGGGGAAGTTCTCTGGGGTTGCAAGAAAACCCAAAACCAATACCCCAAATTTTGTTGCAAGGGTAAAAGAGTGAAAAACTCGAACCCGTGGGGATCGGAACAAACAAAACAAATGGATGATTTCAAGAGTCAATGAGGGCGTAATTGGCCTCACAGACAGAGGTTCACATCCAAATCTACATTCTATAGCATTGTGCATAGCTGGTGGTCATTATAAGGATGACTCCAAGATATGCCGCCACGCATTATTGATCATGTCATTCAGATAGAGGTTAAATGATTTATCAAACTAATTGTATAGATGTTCAACCACAAAATATCTTGCACCTCATTATCAACATTTGTCTAGTGCATATAAATGAGGCACTGAACTCTCTATCCAATCTTGTACTAGGCATCACAATCTTATATTTCATTGTTATTATTTGTTTTAAAGAGCCATGCTTCGTTGTTTATCTCCGTGTGGTATGCATAATGCTACAATATACGTAAGTGGAAGTGAACCTATGTCTGTGAGACTAATTACATACTTATTGACTTGAAATCATCCACACACTTTCAGGGATTCCCCCTGTGGTTAAACTTGTTGAGAACCCAGCATTGCACACTAAGCTTGGAGATGTCATTTAAGCCCCAGGCGTAATTCTTTGACTTGGTTGACTGCATGCAGAGGAATCTAGCTATAGATCCGGTGATAGACAGAGAATTCTGAAAGTGGCTCTGTGCAGGACGTGACAATTCCTTGGGAGATCCCAGAACCAGAGTATAGTATTTTAGCTGTGCATAGTTGGAGAGCCCCCTTGGATGGTGGGAAATGTACAGTATGCCACACACTTCTTACTCCTAGCTTGGGACCAGATGTGATGATCCTTTAAATGCAAGCCAAGCTGGAGAAACTGGAGCTCATGACTTCATCACAACACGTTTCTGAATGGCAGAAAAGCCTAGATCTACAGTGTAGATAATACCAAGGAGTCTTCAACTTTATTGGCTGCTAAAGAGAGAGAAGCTCAGCAGCCCTAGTTAAACAACAACATCTCCGTGTGCTGATGAAGCTGCTATAGGAGTGCATTCACTTGCATTCTTGTTCATTAACTTGTTTTCTCCTTTGTGTATATCGAGTTTTTTTAATCTGCTTTTCTAAATCCCCCTACCAAGGTTAACTCCTTGTTTTTCTAAAGCTTTACCTTCAAATCCTTCGATGGCGCTTCTTTTTACCGGTATATGTCTTCCACATACAAGATCAGTAATAAAGGCTTCAATGGTAACTGATTACAAATGAAATAATCGAATTACATAGCGAATGCGAACTTCGGTCATGCCCCCCCCCCCCCCCAAAAAAACCCCGGGGGGGGGGGGGGGTTTACAATAAAGAAACGAATGCATTCACGACAGTTGAGCATGGGACACAACTGTGAAGATACTCAAGTTATTTGAATTACCTCCCATATATTATAGTCAACAATTGTAGAGCGCTCTAGTTTAAAATTGTTGTCTTTTTCTCTTCATTATGTACTTTTCCCATAGTTTTCGGAGTTTTTTTTTCCCTACGTACTTATTATTTTATCTCTATTTTGGTATCGGCGGCAGCCATTCGTTCCAATCAGGTGTCGTCGCTTTTATTTTTCGTAGTTTTCACTTCTCACTATCTTTCCTGTCTGTTTTTGTCCGTCTGTCCCCGAAGAAATCCTTGTGGTCGAAACATATGTACTTTTCTCGTCTTTCGTCCTAGTAAGACGTAACTTCTTTTATTTTTTTTTGTCTCCCCCCCCTCCCCTTTTTCACTCCACCGTTTACCACGTGTTACTGCTCATACAAGGGTCAGAGTGGCTAAGAGGTATGTCGTCTGCCTCTAATTCCCCCAAAGTGGATCCTAATAATGTCGTTTCCCCCGCCACCCCCCCCATCTCCTAGGTAGTTAGACCGGATGACTAGCCTTCTCGGATAAGGGCGAAAAAAATAGAAGGTCCCGTGTGCAAGTTGCGCACGTTAAAAATCCCACGGCTGTTGGAAATCGTACAGAGTAGGCCATACCGCCGCTGCCCTGGCAAAATTAGAAAAACCTACCCACCACAAGAATATTTATAAAATGTGTAATTCCTATATACACACATTGGGATCCTCACAAGTGCTACGGAGTTTCGTGCACTGTGCTGAGATCTTCCTTGTGTGATCTAAGGGAGCAGATCGGAGCACTGATGGAGTTGTCCGTGTGCAATGAGGATGATCCTTAAAATCAAACCTCATACAACACATTGTAAGAGAAATCACTGCAAGACCGTAAGCGGGATTTTCGTACAGACTTACTGCGTATGGATTACCTGCAGTTCAGAGCCGGACCTAGCCTGATTCTTCAAGGTGGTGCGAGGTCTCACGATGACGCCCACTTTGATGGACGCAAGAACGACTAAGTAAGTAAGCAATTTTCGTTCGTTTAAGTGCAAAATAGGAAAGAAAGGAAAAGCTGGCGAAATCCGGTACTAAAGCTTATATGCGGACGACTAGCACATTACAATTAATTGTAACCCTTAATCGCAAATAACAAAAATGAGTGAATGATAGGCATTCGAATAATAGCCCCTTCAGTCATAACTGACTATGGTGACAACCCTCAGCTGCTTATTTTCCTAGTGTTCATTCATACAGTAATAATAATAGCCCCTTCAGTCATAACTGACTATGGTGACAACCCTCAGCTGCTTATTTTCCTAGTGTTCATTCATACAGTAATAATAATAGCCCCTTCAGTCATAACTGACCATGGGAATGCGCCCCTGAGGTGACAGCCCGCAGCTGCTTATTTTCCTGATGTTATCTCCTCTCTTCTGCTTGTTGTGTGGGCTTCTTTTCGCTCAATCTGAGGTGACGCCGTATATAGCATCGCCACTTGGTGCGATCGGCAGCTTCATTCTCCCAGGTTGCTGGATTTATGCACAGTGCCCTCATGTCTCTCTTGCACACATCTTATAATCTCAGCTGCGGTCGCCCAACTGTTCTTTTGCCAGTTGTCCGTAGAAATCTTTCTGGATGCGACCATCTTCCATGCGGCGGGCATGGCCAAGCCAGCGTAGTCTGCGCTGTCTAAGCAGTGTATGCAGGCATTCTAAAGAAAGAAAAATGGTGAACTTAGGCAACAGAAAAGTAATATAGGTCATAGGCCCATTCGAACGGCATCACAGCCTTACTACGAAAATGACACGTTTCACACTAGACTTTTTTTTTTTTAGTTTGTGGGTTTTACCATCTTGTGGCGAGGCGCGTTTCTTTCAACCTAATTGGTTATATCAGAGCGCAATTTGCCAGTCAAAAATAAGTGAACTCTATTAACTGAAGCGATGTGTTGATAAACTCTAAGCCCTGAAAAGGACTACTAGCTTCTATCAGCTAGCATGAAGAAGTCATGAAAAGGACTGCTAGCCCGATCAGCTTTGATAGATACTAAGTCCTGAAAAGGTCTAACAATAAACATTATCCACCTGCTGGCATAAAGCCCTGAAAAGGACTTGCCCTAAAAAGGACTCACCAGCTACGCCAACGCTGCTCGTACTACCTCAGTGTTCAGCGAAACACCGGTTGTATGTGAACTCTTTGAGCAATCCAACCAGATTGCTAACCCGGTCAGCGTTGATGGATACTAAGTCCTGAAAAGGACTAACATTATCCATCTGCTAGCATGAAGCCCTGAGAAAGACTTGCCCTGAAAAGGACTCTCCAGCTACACCAACGCTGAAGGTTCACACTAGACTGTTGTTGTTATTTTGAAAAGGTGATGGGTGGAGAGCGGGCACTTAACAGCTGACCATTATTGCCTCTTCTCGTTCCATCTTGGTCTACCCTGTTCAACCTGAAAATTGGTTATAATTGGGGTATTTAGTGTCATTTTATTTACTAATTTTGTATTAAATTTAAATAACTTGTCTTTTGAAGTAGCTGGTTTTAATTTATATTAGTATTTGTCATTTTATTTTCAGTTTTCTATTGTATATAGATAACTATTATCCTTTGCACTTGGTTTTAATTTGTATTAGTATTTGTTGTTTTTGAGTTGGTGTTTTTTTTTAAACCTCGTTGTCTTTCCTTGTCCTATGAGTAGTTAATAAGTTTGCTAATTTTTCTGTTTTGTTGTTGTTTTTTTTTTATTAATGATTTGTTAGTTTTTTGTTGCTTAATTTCTGTTTGGTTTAATGTCTTTTCTGAAGTATTATTTTTGTTATTATTACCAATATTGTCACTGTTATTAACCTTCCTATTATTAATTAGTTATTAATTTTCCTTTTATGTATATATCGTTTAAGTATTGTTTGGGCTTCCCCTGAGGCATCTATACTTAAAACCTTATCACCTGTCATGTCTATATTGTGATTTCTAAAGAAATAATTACAACTATGAAAATAGTAATAAATAAAATCATTTTGGGGAATATACTATTATCTTCCTTATAATAAAAAACAATATAATTTAAAAACAAAAATTAAGGGTGAATAAATAAAAATAGTAATTAAATTTATTATTTTTTTATTAAAAATTTATTAATTTTTTGATACATAAGGTAATTAGTTAATTAATAACAATACATAAGAAAAATTTTTAAATATTAGACAAATTTATTAAGATATGTATTTTAAAGAAGGTTAATTTAATAATTTAATTTATAGATATGATTACTGTGATTCACAATATTATTATTTTTTTTATTTAACAATATTATATGAAAAAGAAATTTATAATTATAATTATTAAATATAATATACATAATAAATATTGAAAAAATATATATTTTGAAATAAAAATTAAATTTTGAAGATAGTAAATAAGGTAATATAAATAAAATTAAATTTAAAAAAAATAATAAATCACAGAATATAATATGTAATGATAGAAATA
>JAMPIV010009809.1:737500-820539 GCA_024509875.1 Oreohelix idahoensis | reverse complement strand
GGACACTCCAAGCTCACCCCTATAGTGTCGGCCAAACACGGGAAAGTAGCAGTTACCGGTTAATAAGAATGTTCCCAATTGGCGTAGGGCAGGCGCCCCAGGGCTACTTCCGACAGTGGGTAAAGAGGTTCTAGGATCTCACTGGACAGCGACCCCGAGCTGTCCCGTTTCATAGCTGGGCAGACCCACCAGTCAATAACTGTTGTGATTGTGTTCCCGCTCTACTGTCTGTGGCTTTCCCGCCGATTGGGGAGGGGGGGGTCAAGGGTGATTAGAGTCAAACGTCGAAACAGTGGAGCAGAAGAATTTTGGTGCACCACTGTTCAATTAATCGATAATTTGATTGCAAATACCGCACACACTCAGATTGGTATGACTGGAACGTCCCGACTATTTGAGACTGAGGATCATAGAAATATCCGAAAACTCTACATGATGTTAACGATGTTAAGGAAACAGCCATAATTAAATGATGACGTTAAAACGATCTTCAAGGTCGGATAAGCTGCACTTCAGGAAACGCGCCTGGTGGGCTCGGGAACGAGGTGAGCGAGAAGTGGACCACTTGAACACAAAATTTTATGTGGCAAGGGAAAGATCTTAATAAAGCTAGAGAACATCCCGGGAAGTCGGATTTTTTGCGATGTCAAAAATAAATCGCTAATCCATGAAAAAATTGGCGTATGAAACCAGAGCGATACATGGAATCAGTAACGCCTGTTTTAAGCCTGCTGGTCCGCCTGCAAACCTAGCAACAGGTCTCCCATAACCCTTAGGGGCAGTGTGTATGCTCCTACCTCATGTACTCTGCCTCAAAGCTTAACAGTCTGGAGTTCTACGAGAGAATCTAGACAGCAGTAATCAAAAGGCATCATACCTAGGCAAGAACAGCTTGTTCTCCTTGGTGACTTTAAAACGCTAGAGTGGGTGCCGATAATGTTTCATGGCCTTCATGTCTGGGCAGGTTTGGTATTGGCAAGATGAATGAAAATGGACAACGGCTCTTAGAGTTGTGCGTCCACCCTGACCTCTGCGTGACCAACACCTACTTTCAGACAAAACCCCAGCATAAGGTGTCATGGAGACACCCACGATCCAAGCACTGGCACCAACTGACCTGATTCTCGTCAGAGGGCCACTCCTCAGGTCTGTGCTCTCCACGCGCTCTCGTACCATAGTGCAGACTGTGACACAGATCACTCCTTGGTTTGCTGCAAAATCAGAGCACAACCAAGAAAACTCTATCGTGTCAGACATGAAGGGAAACCACGCATTGTACTACCAGCAAGATGTCAGACCCTTTCATGATCGCTCAATTCACTGCGACCTTCAAGAAAG
This sequence comes from Oreohelix idahoensis, assembly GCA_024509875.1. Lineage (NCBI taxonomy): Eukaryota > Metazoa > Mollusca > Gastropoda > Stylommatophora > Oreohelicidae > Oreohelix > Oreohelix idahoensis. The sequence continues at coordinate 819,201 of JAMPIV010009809.1, read as the reverse complement.
TGCTCAGTAGCCCTCAGCATGGTGATACTATTACAGAGAACTGGGAGCATCTACGGAACACCATTCAAAGTACTGCACTTGCCACCTTTGGTAAGAAAACAGCAAAGTCAAATGACTGGTTTGACGCTTCATCAGATGTGATGGCACCTGTTATTGAAGCTAAGCGCCAGTGCTATGAATGAATACAAACATTCACCGAGTGCCAGAACCATACAGATCCTGAGGGCTACGAGAAGCAAAGTTCAACAAACTGCTCGACGCTGTGCAAATGACTACTGGCTCCAGCTCAGTGAGAGCATCCAGATCGCAGCGCAAACAGGCAACATTAGACAAAATGTATGACGGTATAAGATGAAAAACCTATGGCAAGGCACAAGCAAAGAAACAAAGTTACAACTGATCAGAGCATGTATATTCCCCCAGCAAATACGGCTAAGACTTGGCACTCAAAAAACGAGTTGCAAAAAAGATTACATCATTCGAAATGAAATGCTAAGAAGGATGTTGAGAATACAACGAAATGGGAGTAAGGGGTTAAGTACAGGAATCGAGCTGAAGTACTGACCGTCACTAAATGTACAGGAACATTGGCTCCTAAATACCATCGCAATAAGGAAGCTGAAATTTTTCGGTCATATAAAAAGACATAATAGTCTGGAAAAAACAGTGATGGAAGGCATGGTCCCTGGAAAAAGGGGAAGGGGTCGACCTAGACGACGGTGGACCCAGGACATCACAGAGAGTCTGAACTTGTCTTTGGCTGATGCAGGTCGACTGCCCAGAATCGTGATGCGTTCAGAGCAGCTGTAATGGAGACAACGTTCTGGATGGCAATACGTCTATGATGATGACGGTATAAAGAAAGCACTTGGCCCCCATAAAAGTAAGACGGCACCGCTAAAAACCATCAGCGGAGAGAAGCTAACCGATAAGGGTAAGCAGATGGAGAGGTGGGTCGAGCACTACTCTGAGCTTTTACGCTAGATTGACAATACCTTACGCCTGCAGCCCTTGATCTGTCAATAGTCTGCCTAACTATGGTAGGAGGCTGGATGCCGAACCAACATTAAGGAATCAGTAAAGGCCATTGATAATTTGGCCTCTGCAAAGCACCAGGCAGTTGATGGGGGATTCTCCTGATTTAATCAAATGCTGTAATGAGCACGCTATTTAATTACATCCCTGCAAGGATGCTGTGCCAGCAGTGCTGGGAAGGAGACAACTATTCCCTTCAAGACATGCGAGATTGCCAAGATTGTAACACTGTATAAAAATAAAGGAGACAGAAGTGATTGCAAAATAACTACAGAGGGATTTCATTCTCTCTTCTTAGTATTGTTTGGTAAGGGTTTTTTTTTTTGCCAAAAGTCATCTTAATGCGAAAACTACACAAGTTAGCTGAGGCGCAATATATCCAGAGTCACAGTGTGGATGTCCGAGCTGGCAGATCAAAACAGGACATGATCTTCTCTCTCCTCCGCCAGCTTCAGGGGAAAAATCAAGAGAGCAGAAAAGAAAAAAGACCAATCAGGGACACTATTATATATATTCGCCTTTATAAGACCTCACAAAAAAAAAAAAAAAGCATTCGACCTGGGTTAGTAGGGCATGGACTCTTTAAAATCATCCTGAAAAATAGGCTTTTTAGCCCTTCTAAAAATGCTGGATAAAATGGTGCATGTTTTAAAATATAGTTCATTTTTTTCCATGACGGCATGAATGGGAACAGTCCAATATGCTGGAAAAAGCACGGATCACAGCCCTTTGATATACGAAGTGGCGTTAAACAAGGCTGTGTTCTGGCTCCGACCCTCTTCGGAATCTTCTTTGCCTTACTCTTGAAACATGCATTCAGAGATGCAACTGAAGGAATATGCCTTCACACTAGGTCAGATGGCCATCCTGTTTACTTTCTCTTCAAGCGTGAAGCGCAAAAAACTAAAAATGTTCAAAAAGGTCCACTATAAAAGACTTGGTGTTCCGGATAGATGATCCTGCTGCTAGTCGCGTCCACCTCAAACTGTAGGCCAACAGGACAGCTTCAGAGGCGTTGATGAATTCTCCGCCTTCAACTCTAAAGCCTCGCAAGGGGACTTATCGGGCCATTCAATACAAATAAGTCTAATGAGGTAATGAAAAACGTATGCTTCATGAGTAGCGGTCCAAGAATTAGTGGGTGCACCATACGCGAAACCAGGTCTGATAAATCATCGGATATCTATGTATTGGGATATGGTGCCAACAAAATGGTATCAGCAATAAATAGGTGCACGTATCAACAATCTTTGACAAGCATCTAACTGAGGTTACAGATTTGCGTCAGCGCGCATTGGCAAAGCTGCAGCTGAACGTTTTGCCCTGATCTCACATCGACGTGGGTTGGTGAGGGATTACTCTAAACTCACAAATGAAGACCAAAGCAAGGGATGCCGGTGTCTATTGGCCTGCGTCCACCAGCTACATGCTTACCTATCATTTGTACCAGCGAGACCAACCTGGAAGACACTATGCGAAGCAGATAAGAAGCACTCAATACCTTTCCATTTTGCCCGCGCCGTCATTACTGGTCAGCATCTACCTCCTAAGCACATCCTCGTGGAATGAACAACTTAAGCGTACAGAAATGGTTCGCGTGCGTAGATGACATCGTGCGTTGGCGGAATTCATACTGTATCGATATACGCTGCCGTTAGACACATAAACCACCATGAACGCAGCGACTACTCGCTCGGTACGTTGACCCTTGTTTCGACCTACCTGCATGGATGAATGGGTCCTAGCAACCCAAAAGATCAGCTTGTACGGACATTTAGCAGATCAGGCAAAAGACAGAACAGTGTTTGTCGACAACAAGCTGACAGAGTTCAATATCATGGTTGCAGAGAGAGATCATGAGATGCATTGGGACATGGATCCACAACATGGGAAGATGAAGCTGGGCCCGCATCCAGCTATACAGACCCTCTTCTGCATGACTCAGACCCTAGTTGTAGAGGGGGCATTCCATACTCACTCATGACAAGTATGTGGTCTCGCGAAAGTCCAAGAGAAAGAACCCCACTAAGCATCGCACTCCATCACTAAGGAAAGCAACTCGTACAGAGTGCAGCCGTACGCGGTGTACACTACTCACGTGCAAAGGCCCCCAAGCTCCACGCCGCTCAAATAAGCAGTCTCGAGGGCCTTCGCACACTAGGGGCGCCATTCCATAGTCAGTTTGTTGAAGGTGGCTATTCTATTTATTATTTATATTATTTACTTTACTCAAAACCAACTGATCTTCGCCTCGTCGACGTGATTACAAATGGTCACAACTACAATATTCGTATACTTCGGAGTATTAAGTGACGCCGGTGGAGTTACCGAGCAATTCACGAAGAAGTGTGGCGCCGTACTTTGTATTCGACCATGGGAAAACGTCGTCTGTTGAAAAGTCTATTTTTTAAACCTGGTGACGCTTGTGGGCGGATCGCCCAAGCCACAGTACAACATTTTTAACCACAGGGTCTATACACCGGCGTGTGGACGCAGAAGTAGTTGTATTTACGATTCAGTGAGTAACACCCCAACAGGGGACCGGTCACATACATCCTTAACGTATGATTCGGTTTGAGGAATTGAAAGTTTATTTTTAACAAGAAAGAGCTTGAGCGAGTCGGAGAAAGATTTGTATCTCGAAATGATTCCATTTAGGCAGAGTAGGAGTAGGAGGTGTAAAGGAGTCTTAGTCCCAATTGGTATGGAAATTAGTGTCATTACATAGAATGACTGGATTTTCGCAAAACCAATGGCGAAATAATGAGGACATGATGATATTGAAGAAGATGTTGGACAGCAATATGCGGCACTCCCTCAACCAGATTTGAGAACTCGTTTGGCCTTTTTTTTAGGAACATAGTCGACGAAAAAGAGTCGTTTCCATATAGGTCAGAAGTATTTACGCGGTTTTAATATCGTGTAACGGTTGTCTCGTATTCAGTTCTGAGTCGGAGAAGAGAGGGCCGACCGCTTTTTAGATCGATTTAATGAGAGTTGTCTGGGTTACATGTTACCTAACCCCAAGATAGGATGAGTTTTTACGTGACTTACCCAGCAATGCCTCGATGAAAATATAACCCAAACAATAACGCCGGTCACTTTTTCGTCCCAATAGCCACAGACTATAGACTTTGACTTCACGTTATGAGGTTGGTGTGGTTGAGATTCAATTTCCCAAAAGTTATTTTAAAACGTGCTAGAGGATGTATGTATGGTTACATTACCTTTCCAACAAAAAGAAATGAGTCTATACGTACCTCACGTTACCTGCTGGTCTATACATGTCACCCGACAACGCTGATCGACGAGTTGAATCGTTTTGCTTTTAGCCCACGGATGAGGATGAAAAATGCCGATTGGGGGGAGATTCCATTTTAACAATAATAAGGCCACCTTGAATCTGTGTATGATCCGGAGAGGTTGAAGTTAGAATTAGCGCGACGTTGAACCACATGTTTGGTTTTCCTGCCTCACTCGCCACAGACATTGACCCAATACATTCGAGGCGAGACTGACGGTACAAAAAGGGTTATGACAGATCATGAAAAAACTTTTATACTTGTATCTTGCGATTCGTCGCGGCGAGACTGCTGAGCGAGTCGCTCTGTGTCCATTTGTTCGGGTGTTATTATTTTGGAATATTGACTCTGCTATTCAGTTTCTGATTTCGCGAAACCCACACTCCGTCACCCTAAGGTTTTTCTTTTGACCGAGGTGGAAATCTTTTCTAAATCAACGATCTCATCGTCAGACGTTAGCCCAATGTTATTAGCGCGGAGCTACGCGTGTGCGATCACTACACTTTCCCGGATCTCACAGAACGTTTGATTTTTGACCCTAGCAAAAAATAATGGTTGAGCACACGTAGCCCACACCATCCGACGAAACCCCCAAGATGTATGAGGCGGATTTTACTGCAAACTAAGCTGCCATGGGATGCCAGTGTTTATCGGAGGCACCACAGTCAAATGAGGACAATGAATTTGGGGGTATTTTTCTCGGCGGACCGGCTCCCGTATGGTTCTCACCGTGGTGTAAAAAACCTGGGAGGCAAAATGCTTTACTCTGGAGAAGTGGCTTGCTGGACCGGTCTACAGGGTCGCGAGCGATGCGTTAGCTGGCAGAAATATGTTGGCGAGAGCATTTCGTGAAGCGACGACAAGGATCGGGTCAACGTTTATTACAGGGAGCGGTTGAACACCTCACCACTATACCAAATCGGGTCTAGCGGGAACTCTAGAAGAAAATGAAAAACGAGAGCTGCCCACCTGGCGAGCTTACCGTCCACGAATTAAACCGCTGTATACGAGCTCGTCCCTTCTCATTCCTCACCAGAAGAAGCGACCCTGTACTCTGATATAATTTTGAATGATGGCGCCTTATTCACCCAGCAGACTCGTGCGAGTGTCTTACACAGTGGTCTTAAATTTGTTTTTTCAGCGTACCACCAACGCAGACAGCCGATAAAGAGGACAATTTGTGGAGATACATCCCGTTTGGCCGCCTTAGCCAACCGGAGCCCTCGATGGAATTTGTAATTTCGGATACGGTGAGTGAATATCTCTAGATAATCTTGTTCAATACTTTTTCATGCTACCAGTGCGCGCCAAAGTTACGTTTAGCTAATGGCGTAACACTTACGCCATTACCCCACTGACGCATGAGGAGTGGCCCCGATTCAACTATTACCTCACAGTTTATTCTCCCAAGCAACGACGTCGTTCCACTGAACGACACCCACTTGATTACACCCAGCGAGAACACCGTACCCTTATAGAGCTTACATCGAAGCCACGTCTTGAATTATACGGGTGAGGGAAACCCAACAGCGCAGGCCAAGCTGACATCGCTCTGTTTTAACAAAGACACACCAAATTTTATCTACGGACACAACTTGTCCGCACCGATAACCAACGGTTTAAGAACTGCGTCGCACATGTAGCGGCTGCGTTCTACTCAGGAGTTGATGTTATGATGCGTGTCGTTTACACATTCAGATTTCTTTGCTCAAGATCGCTTTACCTTTTTAAAGCGAGTTGTGAGTACAGTTAAAGCTAAAACTCACCCCGTCTAAAGATGCCTTCAACGTGCTGGGACAACGACCCCACCGCTGGCGATATAAATCTATTATAACTTATGCGGTCCGCTTGGATTGTCCGAAAGCTTAAATTAAATCCCTCGCCGTCTCTCTAGCCCAACGAGAAAGCCTTGGTGCGAGGTAATGCCAAGTACCCCCTCTGAAACGCGTTGTGCTAAAAACTTTCTCTATCCCTAGAGTATGCTATCGCTCACATGCAGGATAATCTGTTTCTCATGTCAAACAACCTACACGGATCGTTCGATTGACTAGTCACTCGACCTCGTCCAGCTTTTAAAACGGGTCGTACACGGCTAATCCGTTCAAGATTTCGCTACCTTTGGTCCTGATATATTTGAACTTCAGCGCGGACGGCAGAACCGTCAGTGGCAAGCCTTTGTCCATAGGATTATGAACACAACCAGTACGTGAAGAGCCTTCTTCGCGACGAATCTAGCTATGGGACTGGTTGGTAAAGACGCCGGCAACGACCTCGAGTATAGACATTTTAAAAAAAGCACGGTTAACACACGCCTTTAATACGCCTTTTGCGTGACCTCACCCCCAGTCTACTAGACGGTATGACCAGGTTTGAGATGGTGCCAAGTCTGGCCCAGTCTCAGTAGAATTTAAATTTGCCGGGGTCACACCCGAACCAATTACAGGTTCTCGTCCTACTCTACGAAACCGCCGAGCAAGACTCGATCTTTGGAGATCCTCGAAATCGATCCGCGCCAAGAGTTTTATTGGACAGACTACACCACTATAAACAATGAACACAGACGAGATACGCAAACCATCCTCCTATCGGTCGTGACATATTTTTGTTAAACGAACTACTAACTGGGGGGGGCTCGTTAAAGTGTTAGCTCGTGACCAATTACCTCTACGCGGTATCCTACGTAAATCGCAATCGATCCCGACCAAGACGTCTTGCTTTCGGTCATCAACACTGATCCCTATCTACGCCCCGGTGACCACACTGGGTCGCCCTATAGGATAATTAAACGGACTTGAGTACTTTTGAATATTTTGATTCTTTTGGCCTACCACCTACACACTCGACCTGGATTAATTTTATACCAGAAACTCTACTACTTCGACCTGTTAACTACAACGCCAGACATTTACAATGATGTTAGTCACCAACGTTTGGCGGGCTCTAACGCCATTTTTTTCATCTTGATCAAGACAAGAGGTGGTACTATGCAGACGGTCCTACTACCATTATACGGCAAGACAACACGAACCAACTATCTGATTACTTACGCGCTTAGTCAACCCCTGGCTAGTGAAGACTCAACCCCACTTTGAAAAAACAAGGAGAGGAAAATCAAGAGACCAGGTGTAATTTATTTCCCTCACGACAATGGCGGCCCAGGTGTGCGTTGTTTCCCACGCAATACATCGACTGAATCACGTCCTACCTAACACACACTCGATGTTCGACGAATCAAATCCTAGCTAGGGCACGCTTAAAAAACCCAGAATTATACGAATATAAAACCCTGGGAAGACACTTTATTATTAATCACACTAGATACAACTCGTTGAAAAAATGACTGCTCGGCCAACAACTGGTGACTACAAATCAATAGAAAGTGATGAAATGCTTAAACCTTTGGCTAGTGTCTGAAAGGCTGCGTCAGTAAGAGTTTACCGAGGCCAACCATTACTGCCCGTGCGAAGAAATTTTGGGTGAAACCTAACCTCAAATTTCCTACCAAACACGGCATTTACGTTTAACCTCCGAACCGAGTTTGATGAAAAAACATTTCTTAACGGTAACAGAGTGAAATCCTCGCCGGAATTTTGACCGCTTACAGGCCACCAAGCACAGGATACCTATCCAGCTACGGGTACCACGTTTGATTCAGTAAATTCAATTCCAGCTGTTACCAACCAATAGAACCCGAGTTGGGTTTCCTAGCACAGACCTGGCCGATGTCCTACTCCCCCGAAGAAGCCTTCCGCTAACCTGTTTATTGACAAGAAATCAGAATATCTAAATGCCCAGTAATCACCAGCTAACCTAGTTAGTTTCCACCACAGACCTACCCGATGTCCCTAATCCCACCACAGAAGAAGAAGACGCCTACCAAGCGGCTGAGAGTTAACCTTTAGTATTTGAAAAAATAAAAAACATATATTAACTTTACAACGCTTATTTTGTTACCTATAATAACGTCCCTAATTGTTTGTCTAACTGATTGTTATGTCTCAAATAATATTGTCTAAAAATAACGTATACCATATCGTCTTCGTGTTATGTAAATATATATCGTCTAAATATATATCTTCCTATTGTCTCCCTATTATCTAAAAGTCTCAACGACTTCTTGTTTGTCTAACACAGCCACTACCTAAGTTGGCTATACTAAAAACAATAATAATATATAAAAAACAACCATCTTGCAACATTTTCCTTATATAAACATCGTCTTTTTGTTATCTCAAGTCAGCCATCTTGCCCCGCCTCTTCTTGTTATCTAAAAATAACCTCCCCTTGTTAGCTCAAGTCCGCCATCTTGCGCCGCCTGAATGCGCTTATATAAAAGTCACGCGCCGCCTGGCGTTTTTGCTATATAAAAGTCACACGCCGCCTGGAGCGCCGCCTGCGCGCCGCCTGAATACTACCTAAGTTGCGCATTCCCTACTACTGACACCTAATGCATTGATCCCAAACTAAAAAAAAAAAAACAACAAACAAAACAATGTATTGAAGTAGTAAAACTTGAATGGGCCCTCTAATTATAGATAGAAGAAAACACTGGGCTGTTCTTAAGAATATCTTTCAGAACTTACATGCTTCAGATTTGAAATGTTGATTCCTGTGACATCACTGTAGACCTCAGCAACATCAGGAAAATAATTGACTTTACCACTGTGTTTACTGTTGTGAGCTAAAACATAGACACATTATATATTTACTCTCCAACTGGTAAAATGTTAACAAAATAGACCCATATAATCTCCTCCAGGATGTTCATCGGTTTCACCGTCGCATGAGGCTGAAGTTCCATTTTAGATAGGAAGACAGCAATCCGCAGTCTCAGGCTGAATCCGACATCTTCGCACGTTTTACTCACTCTATGAAACCTTCCTTTACACCTAAACCTGGGACTTCTCATGCCTTGGACCTGTATATCAAGAACACCATCCATGACATTCAGCAGCTCTGCTCTCGTAGATTGCATTATTCCAATCTCACTTCTGCAGAGTCCCGTGCTCTCTCCCTTCTTCGCCGTAGAGACGACATTGTCATCAAACCGACTGACAAGGGAGGAGCCATTGTCGTCTGGCAGAAGGACTTATACCTAAGTGAAGGTAAAAACCAGTTGACCAGCTCTGTTGCTGGCTAAATTTAAAGACATCAACTCGTTTAATATTTGTTGATGATCTAAGAAAGAGAACTGTTTATTTAAGTTTGTGACAAGTTGATTTGTGGTTATCTTCCCTTGTCTTATTGATAGATGTTGACCTGTCTTAAATAGTTGTCAGGTCTTAAGTCTCTATTCATATGACCATATTCGTAGCTCACATGCGCAAGATTTTGGCGCAAAGACCGAGAGACTTCCGGGTTAGCAGTGTACCTTGGGGCTTCTAGAGCGGACGTGCCGGTCCGTAGATTCTCTCTGCCAAGTTTTGATGGGGATTTGGAAGTTCTGTGAATGACTGATTTGTCATTCTTCCTTCCCTAAGTGATTCTTTATGCCAGGAATGGTAGTGTTGTGATTCCTTATGTTTTGAGGATTCTATAAAAGGTAACACAGATACATTTCTTGATCTTTCGTTCGATTAGATCACAAAGGTACTTTCATTGCTTGAAGGCGACATAGTGAGTGAAGCTCACAGTGATATATTATATAGTACCCCAGTATGGGTGCATGTTGAAGAAACCAAGACTAAGATGTCTTTTGGATGTATAAAAGCTCAGAGAATTAACTTTATGTAATCCGCAATGCAGGCGGTATGATTGGCAGAAATATATGTACACAGAAATATATATATATGAACAAAGGTTACCTGATTATCGAGGCCCGCTACCTGCGGCCTGATACTGTCGCCACAAGAGGCCCGTTGTTACGGCCGATAGTCTTCACCAGAAGAAGTACTGGCATGTGATGCCAGATGGAGTATTTGACATATGATTATACCAGTTCATAGACTTTGCTGTTAAGCAACTGGAACCGCTTTTATTGTGCGGTATATTTGTTAAAGGACTGTCTGACGCGTTTAGTCAGCAGCCCTGAGCTACAGTATGGAAGAACGTAGATTGTCAAGCCAGCTCTACTAGCATCTTATACATGAGCTATCCAAGATTTATGATGCTAGATGTTTATGATCATTACCACACATGAAATGTCCATGATCCTTGTTCAATTGACTGTGTCGTCTATCAACGTATGTTCCGTAATAAATGTTTGAAGAAAAGTCATCTGTATCAACTACATTTATGACTTCTACTTGTGGTGGGGTGAGATTGGTGTGCAACTACATAAAAGCCTATACGACTTCGTATGCACGATCTATTGATATCTACATACACACCTACACTCTCAACCACACCCTATTACGAGCATTACACTCCTGGGAAGCTGTACATTGTTTGAGTGTCTGTTTTGTTACACCCTGTCAGCGCCTCAATATTTGGTGACCTAAATACACAACATTACACTGTCCAGGCACGACATGACCTTACCCACAAAACAGCATTTAACAATCTGGTAGGCCAGATTTGTGGGTCTTTCAACATAACATTGTGGAGTGTCAGCTACGCAGAGAACAGTACTAAGTAGGTCAACGCTTTATACTGCTTCATGGACCACAGCTGCTTATGAAGTCGATTTACGCTGTTCTACAAAAGTAAACACCCCTTCAGCACTTTGACAGTCATCTATGGGCATACGTGCTTACGTTCAAGTCAAGTTGTCTACGTTCAAGCTCAGGTTGTAAACATTTCAAGCCATTGTTTACTTACTTAAGTCTACACATATCGACGTTGGATCTTCCGATCTCAACTGGTGTCGAGTATGATTTTGTAGCTACACTTTAGAGACTTCTACCTGTTGTCAAGTTACGGTGACCTTCAACGGTGGATCGTCTGCCATTGTTGTTTACAGTTGTACTGCATTGAACTGCATCTTTGCGGTGGTTGAGGATTGTGCTTGAGATAAGTGGCCTTTTTATGTGTTAAACTGTGCCTCTATTTGTGTTTAACTGAGCCTTCCTCTATACACAGTCTTTATAATTTGTAGTTACATATTACATGCATTCTGTGTTTACATGTTTTTGTTTACGTGTTATATTAGTGTGTTCATCTCTGCGGGTTCAAGGTTGGGCGGTGTCTTTCAGTAGAATCTCCCACTTAATCGAGGGTCTACTGTAAGCGTGTCTTTAGGGACTGTGCATATTTCCCACAGTGGAAATTGCTTGCGACATTTGTTGCTATTTTGGTTTAGGTGTGACGAGGTGTCCTTTTCATCGCTGTTTATGTCATATTTTTCGGTTCTTTAGTTTATTTCATTTGTTTTTAATTGTCTGCCTCCTCTTCCTTTCATTTATTTCTATACATCTTTTTGTTTATAACAGTGTTTTCATTCGTTTTGTTTAAATTTCTCGCAGTTATCATTGCAATTTTTTTTTTTTTTTTTTTTTTTTTTTTTTTTTTTTTTTTTTTTTTTTTTTTTCATTTGATTTAGTTAAGCTTTAATTTTGATTTGACTTCTGCGAATGTTTTCGGTTGTCCAGATGCTTGTCTTTGTTTAGTCAATGTTATATATTGTTGTTATATACAGTCTACATATATACTTGGTCATGCACTATCATTAATATGATTCACTTTAGATATAGATGGTGATTGATGGTGATATTACTATAGAGAAACAAGGTAATTATACAAAGTCTTTGTTAAAGACTTGTACCCCACTGAGATTGGGATAAAGTATATTATTATTTCAGTGTTATTGATAGCACATTATTAGACAGAATGTCTACATTGGACTACTTTATCAAGCAGGGGATAGCCCTTGGCAAAACTGATGAGAAATTGGAAGAGTTTGCACTTACTCAATATTCCAAAGCACAGAGGGCTGAAGAGAAAAAGATGCAATTACAGATGGACAGAGAATCTGAGGAGAAAAAAATCCAGATGCAGCTAGAAGCTGAAGAGAAAAAGTTACAGCAGGAAAGAGAATTTGAAGAGAAAAGATTACACAGAGAATCTGATGAGAAAAAATGCAGATGCAGCTAGAAGCTGAAGAGAAAAAAGTTACAAAGAGAAGCTGAAGAGAAAAAGTTACAAAGAGAAGCTGATGAGAAAAAAATGCAGCTAGAGGCTGATGATAAAAGATTACAGAGAGAACATGAAGAAAAACTCTTAGTTTTGGAGATAGAGAAATTAATGGTGATGAATATGGGCAGTTCTCAAGCAACTTCTAGTAGGACAAATGCTAATACTTATAAGGTAAAATTACCTCCTTTCAATAGTGCAAAAGACGATATAACGTTCTATCTTGATAGATTTGAACTCACATGCGTATCGCATAAGGTGGATAAGGAACAATATGTCGGTCAACTATTAGAAATACTTACAGGTGAACCATTAAGTACTATAATGGCAATAGATGAACCTGACAAGACTAACTATGAGGTTGTTAGAGCAACATTGTTGAAGAGATATCAACTTAAAGAAGACGATTACCGTCTTCGTTTTAAGACTATGTTGCCAGAAACTGGAGTAGAGTTCTCAGACTTTATTACGAAGATACGTCTTACTTTCAATCGATGGATTGAACTGTCGAAGACTGAAAAGACATATGAAGCACTTATTGACTTGTTACTTAGGGGCAAAGTAATGTCATCAGTTAATGAGTCCTTTTTGGTCTTTATACATGAACGAAAACCTAAAAACATAAAAGACATGGAACAATATTGTTGCCAGTATGTCACTGCACACCCGCAACAAACGATTAGGAACTCTAAGGTTAAAGAAGGAAAAGTAAGCGTAATTTCGGACAGAATCAAGGTGATCCATCCCATAGAGGTTCGTCTTCATCGAATTGGAGGCGATCTGACAGCCCTCATAATTTTGGTTACAACAAATTTGGAAACTTCCGCAGGGGTAGCCACAATAGAAAGTATCCTAGCTTTAATAATTCTTCAGGAAGACAGCAATACCAATCTAGTAGATATTCTAATCAAGGTGTAAATCACAATCACGATTGTGAAAACTGCGGTTCAAACAAGAACAATAGTGGCAAAATGTCAAATGACAATAATTCCAGAGGACATAATAATCGGGGTAGATGGCAACACAACAATAATAGATCATGTCATCATGCTAACTGTGCTCAACAAGAGTCACATGTAGTTAGTAATGAATCTAATAATAATAAAGCTAACCCTAGTGCTGTCACATGTTCTGCCTTCGATTATGGGAGAGCATCTCAATGCCCTCAGTGCACTACTTTGTTTGAACCTACTACTATATCTACCTTGAGTTGTGGTCATCCTCTTCCCGCTCTTCCTGCTGCAGCGGCGCATGACGGGAGAGGATCTCTTATCCTACATAAGGGTCTAGTGAATAACAATCCAGTCTCAGTCCTCTTTGATTCTGGATGCACTACTATTGGAGTTAGACAATCTCTTATATATCCTTCCTGTGCCACTGGAAAAGTGGTCAAATGTGTAACATTTGGTGGCACAGTAGAAAAATATTCGACTGCTATCATCCACATAGCTACTCCCTTCTTTACGGGAGATGTCCACGCGTGTCTGCTACCGAATCCAATTGCGGATCTTATCATCGGACGTTTACATGGGGTTAAGGAGTGTACCCCGCAGCAGATTATTGCTTGGGAAGAGCAAAATATGGAAGCTGCTAATGCAGTTGTCACGAGAGCGCAGCCTCAGAATATGCCTCAGACTTCATCGACCGAAGGTGATGAAGTACTTGATCAAAATGATCATTCCGTGATTTCGCGTGACTCTTTCATAAAAGGTCAAGAAGAGGACACTTCTTTAAAAAAAAAAATTCTTCCTTCTGGTTAAAAAAATGGTGATCCTAATCAGAACACAAATCACAAATCTTGGATCACTGTGAAGAATTTCATAATTGTGCGTATGGTACAACACTCAGACATGTCTATACATTCCCAAATTCTTGTTCCGAAAGACATGAGAGTTAGAATACTGCAACATGCTCACGACTCCCAATGCGCTGGTCATATGGGATTTTCACGTACTAAGTCGAGAGTTCTTGCGGCTTTCTTTTGGCCATTCGTAAACAGAGACATGCGTCTTTACTGTCGCTCGTGTAAAGTATGTCAGGAAGTCAAATCGAAAGGTCCTCGCCATGCAGCACCTATCCAGGCTGCGGACATTCCTATCCGTCCGTTTCAAAAGATGGCAATAGATATCATTGGTCCTTTTAAAATCAAATCAACCAGAGGACATCAATTTATTCTTACATGTGTTGACATGTGTACTCGATGGCCAGAGGCCATACCTCTTAAGAGCATTTCTACTGCCGATATTGCAGACGCTCTTTGGCTGATATTTTCACGGTTGGGATTCCCTAGGGAAATCTTGTCAGACCATGGCACCCAACTGATATCTGACACAATGTCACAAGTGATGTCTACTCTTAATATTAAGAGGTTACTGAGTAGTATTTATCATCCGATGTCTAATGGGTTAGTCGAACGCCTCAATAAAACCCTCAAAAATTTACTTGGGAAGATTACTGAGGATCATCCTCAGGATTGGGACAGAGTTTTACCCGCTGCTCTCTTCGCATACAGAGAGGGTCCTAATGAACACACCGGGTTTTCTCCCTTTGAGCTCGTCTTTGGCACGCGTCCGCGCGGTCCAATGTCCTTGCTTCACGATCTCATAGCTGCCGATGATATCAGTGATGACACACAATCTTCGTACGAATATGTCATTGCACTAAGGCAGATTAGCAACTTCTGCTTCTGAATTTGCGAAGGAAAAAGCAAGGCAATTCGCAAATAAAAATAGATGCCTACGTCAACTTTGTCCTGGAGACAAAGCATGCGTATTACTTCCTTCCAGGGAAAATAGACTTCTCATTGGTTGGAAAGGTCCTTTTATGATTGTCTCTAAAATTTCTGATGTCGACTATGCTGACGATATAGACGGAAAGCATAAAACTTTTCACATAAATATGCTTACGGAGTTTTATGAACGTCCAGAGTACTTACAACCGATCTTTCAAGCGACGGACGACACTTCAGTCCCTCGTGGTCATTACTCATCTCTGTCGGTCATACAGGATGAAGAATCTACTTTCTCTGACGTTAACCTTCCTCTCCCAATGATTCCACTTCACTCTACGGAATCATGGAAAAATGTTGCAATTTCACCTAAATTGTCGAATGAGGAACAGCTACAAATCTCTTCCATGTTACAAACATTTCAGGATGCTCTCAAGGACATTCCTGGACACACTACTGTCATTGAACATGACATAGTACTTACTGACCATACTCCTATCAGGGTCAGACCTTACCCTATTCCTCTTCATTTCCAAACACAAGTCGAGAAAGAATTGGATGAAATGATACAGTTGGGTATAATTGAACCATCCAATTCGGCATACTCGTCATCTATGGTTATTGTTCGAAAGAAAGGCAATAACATACGCCTTTGCGTCGATTACCGTAAACTAAATCAAGTAACGAAGGTCGATGCTGAACCTATGCCTCTGTTAGATGAACTACTTACTAGACTTTCTAACTCTCGTTTCTTCACAAAACTCGACTTGTCAAAAGGTTACTGGCAAGTGCCTCTAACGGAACGAGCCAAACCTTTAACTGCTTTCTCTACACCTAGGGGTCTGTTCCATTGGAACTTTGGACATGCCTTTTGGCCTTATGAATGCCCCAGCTACATTCCATTGCATGTGTTCGAATACTGTCATATTGTCTCTGATGTTATTGCATACTTGGACGATATCTGTCTTTTCAGCACTATTCTTGGGAAGATCATTATTTGGGATTTATATGAACCTGTTGTCTACTCTACGCGAACATAATTTGACAGCTAAACCCTCTAAAGGCTATGTTGGGTTTAGTGAGATTTCTTTTCTTGGTCATCGTGTTGGTCATGGTCTCTTGACGACAGAAGACCACAACACTTCTAAGATACTAAACATCACTATTCCTAAAAGTAAGAAACAGATCCGTAGTCTCTTAGGCCTAATACAGTTCTACGGAAGATTCATTCCGAAATCTTTCCTCTATTACGGCACCACTCTCAACCCTATTGAAAAAAGGGTCTCCTAATATGGTGCGCTACCTACAAGAATGCCAATATTTTTTAGACCTCATTGGATCAGATTAAGTCATTATTCTCATCTCCTCCTATTTTAAGACTACCTACAGCCAATAGGACGTTTGTCCTTCGTAGTGACGCCTCATCAACAGGGATCGGGGCGGCACTGATGCAGGAGTATTCAGAAACTCTGCATCCTGTAATGTATGTCTCGAGGAAACTGAATGCGGCAGAGGAATTAACTGAGCTATAGGACGTGGTCTGGCCAATCCTTAAAAGGTTGCAAAGATTCCTTCTCGGCGCGCATTTCATAGTAGAAACCAACCAAAAAGCTCTCACGGCTATGCAGAGTAAGGATTTGAAGAGTTCGAGATCCACTCGATATGCTATCGCTCTTCAACCTTTTCATTTCCCGGTACGAGCTATCCGTGGTGCGGATAATGTGATGGCAGACATAATGTCGCGATGCCCACATGAATCTACTTAATTCTCTCGTCTAGATCTACTAATACATATATAGAGTTTCGACTGTCCTTACAATATCACGTTACTAGAACATTTGTTGTCACTCTATTTGAATTAATGGTTTTGTATTAATTGGTTTCTTTCTCTGTTACCATCTTTGGTATAACAGAAGAAGGTTTGGTTATCACGATATAGAGGTAAAAAAAAATTAATTCGGCCACATTTAGAATTTAGACATGTATTAAGTGACTATGGCACATTATAACACTCTAAGAATTGTGCCATTTGTATTGTTCTCAGCAAACCAGTGTGATGTTAAGGAGTGCTTTAGAGAATCATGCTGACGCTTTTGACGTCCTTACTGAACATTTGGATGCTGCTTACAAGTGATCCCGGATCAGTTCAAAGACTTGTTCCTCGGATGTAAGCTATTTTAGTTAAGATTGCATACTTGTATTGTCATAGCTATGTAAGAACTATGTATCAAGACGGAAAATTGGAAGAAGTAATTAAAGAAATGGATAATTATAAGTTGGACTTATTGGGTGTCAGCGAGTGTAGATGGACGGGGAAGGGCATAAAATATATTTCAGAAGAAAAAAAAAAGCAAATTATATACTCTGGTAGTAATTGATAATCGTCACCACAACAGAGGGAGTAGCCATCCTCCTAATGACACAGAAAGTCTCAGCAGCATCGCTTATCAGCTGGGTACCTATCAATGAGAGGCTAATATTAGCTAGATTTCAGACACGATTTTTCCAATCAGCAAGGCTCTTCAATTGTACAAATGTTATTGCACCAAATAAACTAACGACGCTCTTGATACCACAAAAGATGACTTCTATGAAGCACTTCTAAGTACCATCAACACAATACCCAAGCATGACATAATAGCAGTCATGGGTGATTTTAACGCCAAAGTAGGTGACAACAACGATGGAGTACAAAGATATCTCTTGAATACATTTCTGGCATAGGCTGTTTGAATCAAAATGGCGATGACCTTCTAGAACTTTAGTGAGGCCAAAATCGTTGTTTAATCAAATGGCGAAAGACTTCAGAAGGTTTGTGTGGATATCAAAACCTCGTTCCACATTTCCAATAAGATATCCACAAGAAAACATGGAATTCAGGAGTACCTGATGGCAGAACTAATCACAGAACCAGATAGATCACATTCTGTGGAATATCTAAGCGCTGGGGGTGGGTGGCATTTCGCTCATCAGTTCAAGGACGTCAGAGCATACCTGAGGGGCAGAAGATCGGAAGCGATCATAACCTCTGCATAGCTAAAATGAGAGGTTATGATCGCTTATGGAGCGATTTTAATTATTAAAACTGAAGAAGTTATACCAACCGAATAAAAATAGAAGAATAGATGTACACAGACTGCAATCAAATGATATAAAGAAGGAATATAATGTCAAAATGAACAACTATTTCGATGCTTTAGGCAAAATTGACAACGATATCACCACCAAGACAATCGATACTAAATGGGAACAACTGAGAACAGCAATGACAGAAGCAGCTGTAGCGACCACCGGATACCTAGTACATAAAAAGAAAAAATGGATGAGAGAAGATACTTGGGATAAAATACAAGAAAGGAAAACAGCAAAACTTAAACTACTAGCGGCAAGTACACATAATGCAGTTGAATCTTGCAAACTAACTTATAACTTGTTAAATAAAGAAGTGAAGACAAAAACTCGAAGAGATAAAAGACATTTCATCAATGAACTGGCCGTAGAAGCTGAAAATGCTGCAAGAACTGGTAATAGTAGGTGCCTTTATCAAATTACAAAACAACTATGTCACCAGCCTACTGCTATGGAAACACCTGATTTTAATAATGAAACATCCACAACCACCTTGCCAATAACTTGCGATGAATTCACGCTGGACGAGATCAAACAAGCCGTTAAAAGATTAAAAAATTTTAAAGCTGCTGGAGTTGACGAAATTTCAGGGGAAATGATTAAAGCAGTTAATGACAACAACCTCTTGAGAATTTTAGATATTATAAATGAAGTATGGAGAGAAGAACAACCACCACAACAATGGAAAGACAGTATTATTGTAAAGTTACCGAAGAAAGGTGATCTATCAGACTGTAATAACTGGCGTGGTATATCTCTATTATCAGTACCTGGAAAATTATTATGTTGCATGATGTTAGAAAGACTTAAATTGCATGCTGACGAAAAGATCAGAGAAGAACAAGCGGGTTTCAGGCCGAAACGATCATGTATTGATCAAATATTCACACTAAGAACAATTATAGAAGAATCAGTGGAAAGGCAATCGCCACTTATTATCACCTTCGTCGATTTTCAAAAAGCCTTTGATAGTCTACACCGCCCATCATTGTGGAAGATACTTACAATCTATGGTTTTCCAACAAAATATGTGAATATAATCAAAGCGCTATATGACAATGCAAGATGTTGTGTTAGAACAAAATAAAGGGAATACAGAATGGTTTACAGTAGAAACAGGGGTGAAACAAGGCTGTATTATGTCACCACTACTTTTTGGAATAGCTATTGATTGGGTTATGAGAAACTATACCCACAATGAACAATTGGGTATAAAATGGACAAATGGACAATTCCTGGGGGACCTGGATTTCGCAGATGATGTAGCATTCTTAAGTTCAACACCAAGACAATCCCAAGAAGCAATAAATAATAATTTGTGTCATCTCTCGGTTAAAATAGGTCTCCAAATAAATGCCTCTAAAACTAAAGCTATGAACTTTTCTAACGAGACCTTTGATATCATCTTGAACGGGGAAAAACTACAGAAAGTTGAAAGTTTCAATTATTTAGGCAGTAAAAATGACTCAGGATGGTGACACAACAAGAGAAATCCATACTAGAATTGCTTTGGCAGCTAGCGCCTTCAATAGATTATCTAACATTTGGAAATTACGATCATTGAATATACATACCAAGCTTCGTCTGTTTAATTCAAATGTTATCTCAGTGTTAACATACGGCTGTGAGAGTTGGAAAATAACAAAATCATTGGAGAACAAGCTGAATACATTCGAGAACAAATGTCTTAGAAAACTCATGAACATCAGTTGGAAAGAATTCAAGACTAATCGACAAATAAGAGAAGACTCTAGGCAGAAATATGTCTCCGACTATATAAGGAAAAGACGATGGTCATATATCGGTCATGTCCTACGAATGCAAAAACAACAGAATACCACTACAGGCGCTCACTTGGGTTCCTGAGGGTAAAAAAAAGAAAAAAGGAAGACCAAAAGAAACACTCAGAAGAACAATAATAAGAGAAGGAAGAACGTTGGGCCTAAATAATGTGCAAGAGCTAAGAGGAGTGGCGTCACAACGAACAACCTGGAGAGCACTGGTTTCTGCCTTATGCGCCGTGTTTGGCGCTTAAAGAATTTATTATTATTATTATTATTATTGTCATAGCTGCATTTACATACTTAAAAATGTCGTTGTGATCAACAATATTATAATGATATTGCATTTCTGTTGACATGTATGTAATTTTTGATAGCATTACCAGCACCTATGGGTTCGTTGGTGGCACCTCCTCGGATAGATTTTGTTTGGAGAATTTATTTTCTCTTGTCTTGTGAGATAGCTATTGTTCTCACCATTATTTATGCGCTTTGAGCTTGTTGCATCTTGCTCATTGATATGTTTCCCCCCAAAAAATGGTTCATTTTTTTCCCCGGGGGTGCGGTAATCTGTTGCTGTCTAAATTTGAAGACATCAACTCGTTTAATATTTGTTGATGATCTAAGAAAGAGAACTGTTTATTTAAGTTTGTGACAAGTTGATTTGTGGTTATCTTCCCTTGTCTTATTGATAGATGTTGACCTGTCTTAAATAGTTGTCAGGTCTTAAGTCTCTATTCATATGACCATATTCGGAGCTCTTTGCCTCTCGTTTGGCGGAAACGCCCTGGTCTAGATTAGTTTCGCTCAGGTCGGTGCTGTCTGCACATGCGCAAGTTTTTGGCGCAAAGACCGAGAGACTTCCGGGTTATCAGTGTACCTTGGGGCTTCTAGAGCGGACGTGCCGGTCCGTAGATTCTCTCTGCCAAGTTTTGATGGGGATTTGGAAGTTCTGTGAATGACTGATTTGTCATTCTTCCTTCCCTAAGTGATTCTTTATGCCAGCAATGGTAGTGTTGTGATTCCTTATGTTTTGAGGATTCTATAAAAGGTAACACAGATACATTTCTTGATCTTTCGTTCGATTAGATCACAAAGGTCCTTTCATTGCTTGAAGGCGACATAGTGAGTGAAGCTCACAGTGATATATTATATAGTACCCCAGTATGGGTGCATGTTGAAGAAACCAAGACTAAGATGTCTTTTGGATGTATAAAAGCTCAGAGAATTAACTTTATGTAATCCGCAATGCAGGCGGTATGATTGGCAGAAATATATGTACACAGAAATATATATATGAACAAAGGTTACCTGATTATCGAGGCCCGCTACCTGCGGCCTGATACTGTCGCCACAAGAGGCCCGTTGTTACGGCCGATAGTCTTCACCAGAAGAAGTACCTGGCATGTGATGCCAGATGGAGTCTTTGACTTATGATTATACAAGTTCATAGACTTTGCTGTTAAGCAACTGGAACCGCCCTTATTGTGCGGTATATTTGTTAAAGGACTGCCTGACGCGTTTAGTCAGGGGCCTGAGCTACAGTATGGAAGAACGTAGGTTCTCAAGCCAGCTCTACTAGCATCTTATACATGAGCTATCCAAGATTTATGATGCTAGATGTTTATGATCATTACCACACATGAAATGTCCATGATCCTTGTTCAATTGACTGTGTCGTCTATCAACGTATGTTCCGTAATAAATGTTTGAAGAAAAGACATCTGTATCAACTACATTTATGACTTCTACTTGTGGTGGAGTGAGATTGTGTGCAACTACATAAGAGCCTGTACGACTTCGTGTGCACGATCTATTGATATCTACATACACACCTACACTCTCAACCACACCCTATTACGAGCATTACACTCCTGGGAAGCTGTACATTGTTGAGTGTCTGTTTTGTTACACCCTGTCAGCGCCTCAATATTTGGTGACCCAAATACACGACAACATTACACTGTCCAGGCACCACATAACCTTACCCACAAAACAGCATTTAACACGCTCCTACCGCCTTTTCTTGTTAGATGTCTGTTCTCTGTATACCTCTATTCCCCACTCTGATGGTCTCCGAGCTCTTCGGGTTTTTCTTGACCAGCGCACTTGTCCTTCTATATCCACTGTCAATCTTCTCCGTCTTGCTGAACTGGTCCTTCAACTTAATTCCTTTGAATTCAATGGTCAGTTTTTCGACCAAATTAGTGGTGTTGCCATGGGAACGAAGATGGGTCCTAGCTATGCCTGCTCGTTCATGGGCCACTTGGAGCATCAGATATGGCAACAATACTCCTATCCTTTCCCCGGGTTTACCGCAGATATATCGTTGATGGCATTGGTCTCACAGATATGTCCTAGACTGATTTATCCTGCTTCATCGACTTTGTCAACCACTTCCACCCCACCATCAAGTTCACCTCCCTCATCTCCACGGTATCTGTCAACTTTCTGGACATAACTATTACTATCACGCCTTCCGGCCTTAATACCTCAGTATACTACAAACCGACAGATACCCACAGCTACCTTCTGTACACCTCTTCTCATCCTCAGGCTTGTGGTAACTCCCTTCCATTCTCACAACTTCTCCGCCTCCGCCGTTTGTGCCTAGACGATGATGACTTCCACTTCCGAGCCGAGATGTTGGATTTCTTCCGTAGCAGACTTTATCCGGAACATGTTCTCATCTCTGCCCTCCAACGTGTGCTCCCCATCTCTCATCACAAGGCCCTCAAACCTCACTATAAACCCACTTCGGATAGAGTCAAATTGATCTTGGTCTTATCCACCGCACGGGGTGTCTAAAACCAGCCGGTCTTAACACTCTGCACACCATTGTCTGAGGTCACCCTTTCTCCCCCCCCTTCCCCCACCTCTTTCCTCTCTTGTTCCAATTTGACTCTTTCCACTCTTATCCTATTTTCTATTTTCTGCCGCCTTCTTATAATATGTATGAATATATAATACACTGTTTTTAATACGTTTTGATATTTTATTTCCTATTTATTTATCTCCAATTCATTCTGTCCTCTTCTATTTCCAGTCCCCACTAATATTACGTTCTGGTAGTTTATTGTTCAGTTTCGTTTTTTAGTTTCGTAGTATGTATTGTATACATTAGGTGGTGACAGTCATTTCCTTTTCCGGGCACGCCAGACCGTTCGCGGGAAGCAATAGTGGTGGGACCTCGATTCCTTCAGGGAAGTACCTAGGTTTAATTTTAATATTTATTTAGGTTCTTATGTGTCCTATCTAGCCTCCACTTTCTTTCCTTTCCCTGACGAAGGCCTTGTGGTCGTAGCGTTGGCCATTTTCTTTGTCTTTTGTCCTCGTAAGACGAATTACCTTTTTTCGATTAATTTTTTTCCTCACACCCATCCATTGTACTTCACGTCTTACAGCAGTTCCCCTCAACTTCCTTGACTAAACATACACCTTAAACGTACACAGCAAACCTACAAAATATAATCAAGGGTCAATGATGTCACTGACCTACTTATTTCAAGTAAGATATGCAGAAAGCGCTGCGTGGGTGTGTTCTTTGACATTTGTGCTCATTTATAAAATGGCTGTGGGGATGTGACATTCCTAGCTTCCCGTCTCTGGCGAAGGAAAAAGCCTTATGCTTTCCGTCTTAGGCGGGAAGCATTCCTTGCTTCCCGTCCTTCCCATCAAGGGCGGGAAGCAAGGAATGTCATCCCCACAACCATTTTTTTTATCCTTAGACAAGGCCTCATTCCCACAACCTACAGTAGTTAAAATAACTTTATTCTATTATGCAACATGTTAACATAACATAACATACATAACATAAATAACATAACATACATAACATAACATACATAACATAACATACATAACATACATACATACATACATACATACATACATACATACATACATACATACATACATACATACATACATACATACATACATACATACATACATACATACATACATACATACATACATACATACATACATACATACATACATACATACATACATACATACATACATACACACATACATTACAGACATTACATACAGACAGACAGACAGACACAACCACACACACACATCCACACACCCACGCACACACTTCTCAAAGTCATCAATTTACCATACGTAAAGATAAAGTTTTGGATAGATAAATCGATAAATTGATGACGCCTCATTCGTTTTCGTTTTGCGCCTCTTTAGGTTTGTGCTCTTTTCTTCCTAGGGGATCCTTCCCTTGAGGTTTTCTCTGCATTTCGGCTTCAGGTATTATCTTTGCATAAAGACAAAAAAATAAAGAACATCGGAAAAATGGAGGAGAAAAAACACATTAAAGTTAAAATTGTCTGACCGGGGTCAAACTTTATTAAAATAAAGGTCAGCGTGCTTCATAGTCCCCCGACTGCATTTCTGATGAAAAAATTCATGCCGTGAAAGTCTACGCCTGTAGTCTACGCCTGTATTCTACGCCTGTATTCGTTTGCTCTTCATTTCAGAAATTCGATTCGTTAATAAATTAATCTTAGCCGGATACGTGAAGTTTTATTAGGAAGTTTTAATTTAATTCTTAACGCCAGCGCCATCAATTACTATCGTAGTGATAAACTGCAAATGTTAAAGGTGCATACATTCTTTCTATGATAATAGCCGTATCTAGGAGAGGGTAACGATTTTGAGATATTAAGTGTGTGCTCTGTTTGGATGAGGAAGAGGAGGAAGTTAACTTTGACAATGCTGGGAGGTTGGGTTTGTGTAAATTCGGCCATAATAAAGCCGACAAGCTTTGAGCCTTGTTGCTCAAGGTTCCAATATTTATGAGGATGTCGTCTATAAAATTTGGTGATAGATGAGTGATAAGGGTGGATTTAGGCTGACTTGAAGTACCACCCCTATCGACACCGAGTAGATTGTGGTTGTATTGTAGGGTGTCCTATCTGGTTTTTATTGTTGCCGTGTGTAAGTAGTTGGATAGTCCACAGAGTACAGCACAGGCAAAATGACATGCAAAGTCATAGAAATGGTAACTGCTCGTGACGTTTATATACCATTTATTGCACACCACAATGACAGTCACGTTACATACGTCATGAGACATCACAGTTCAACGATTGTAGCATTCAGAAATAATATTGGTGCCAACTGATATTCATGTAGGATCCAATCCTCATCAGACATAGCGTAAACAACAGTTCAAGGTTCACAGTGTCATAAAGTTATTGTTCATCTTCTTCTTCGATCCTTAACCACCGACCGTCAAAGCAGTCAGTGGCCATCACGCCTAGTGGCGTCTTGTAGGGCAACAACAAATTGATTCCACTTTGCACGGTCGGTGGCCATCCTTCGTACAGTGCCCCCAACTCTGGTTCATTCTTTGCATCTCAGCCTCCACAGTCCTCCGCCAAGTTGTTTTTGGTCGGCCTCTCTTTCGCTTTCCTTCAGGGGTCCAAAGCATAGCTGTTCTTGTGATGGCATCGGGGTCTCTTCTGAGGACATGACCAACCCAGCTCCAGCGTCAGCCAGCTATGATGGTATGCATGTCCTCTTGCTTGCTACGAGCATTTCATCAGTACACATACATAATAATCATTACTCCTCTCCTGATGCTGGCAGATCAGGTGTAATAAATAAGTCCGTTATCGTTTGCACGAGAATAGCACTGAGGAGTACAGGTCGAACTGACCTTTACAGGCATTCCCAAGTCTAACCTTGACGTAGGCATAAACGCTGACACACAGCGACGTTCCTAGAACAAAGAACTGTCCTTCGGGCTGAGTATGACCCGTTACATATAGATCTCAGGTATGAAGATACCTGGGGCGTGTCATCTATTAGAAGAACCTTCCTTTCTGTAATGTATACGTGAGCAGAGATCGACCATTGTCAAACATAAGTAAAGTTACAGATTGGATGTAAATGAGGTATTACCTTCGTTCGAAAATCCACATCACAGAAAACATACGCCTCCAGGCGTTTTTAGAATACTCAAGGGAACGACCTTGTAAGCTAACTATCTCACAATAAGGCTCCTAATCCCTAACAAAATCACAGAGGCGCCAAAACGCGTCCTTTCTGCTTCACAGCTTTACATCGTCTCAGACAAAGAAGACTTCCCAGACGCCTCTCGTCCGGACATGCGCAGAACCTCTACACTTGAATAGTCAAACAAACAAGACGATCTAGGAACATTCGAGATACAGATTTAACAAGATCGAGCCTTATTTGGACATGAACAGAGACCTCAACACAGGTTTCAGACATTCCAACAACAGTTGACTGATACTACCAAATAAGGAGAATGGTCACACTTCGTTAACAAAAATGTGGACCAACCGTGTCTCGACACAAGAGGAGGTAACATCATATTAAATGATACTCTCAATATCCAGAGTTATGTAGCTTTGACCGAAAAAATTAAAGTATACATTTCAGTCATTCTAATAATACAATGTCTTTAGCAAAAAATGATCATACAATGTCTTTAGGAAAAAATGATCATACAATGACTTAGAAAAAATGATCTGTGCGTAACATGCACCCTCCCGGGAAAAAAAATGAAACTGTTGAAGCTGCTATATTGTTGGGACTGTTTGTGTTCTTGTGTCAATGTCAATGGGTGTTTCTGCATGACTACTGAATCGTGCTGATTTCGCGAATATATTTAATCCTGATGCAGTAAGATGAAAACTAAACGTAGGCACATCAACAAGTGCCAATACTGTGGTAGTCAAACTCGTTACTTGAAAATTCATACATTGTTTATTGACATCACATCATACGGGACGAGACATTCAACGTTGACGGTTAATAGGTAATTCAACATGATGATAGTGGACGTATGTCCTCAATAAAAATTCAAATAAATAGTCTCAGAAGAATCCTCAAGTAAATTCTGAGCAGGTCTCTGAGTTAATACATCAATAGTCATAAAGGTCATGAAGTAGTTAAGTACAAGGTTATATTGATCACGGTTGACCTTTCCTCAAGGACAGGAGATTCTCATTATACTTGGTAGTATCTAAGATCCCGATCTTGAGTATGTTCGTTTATAAAGAAGTCCTCATTAACTAATCATAGTCGAACGTAGGTGCAGGTTCCTACTAAATACATTCTAGGCATGTAAAGTTACTTAGGCATTGATACTTGAGTTACCTCTTGGATTAGCCGTGACTGACCCAACGGCTTCCTAATATTATATATACAACGGAGATCCACGGTAGTTACCGACGATCCCTTTGATAGGCATTTACAGGCATATAAAAATATATCTTCAGCTGTGAATCCATTTCGGTACAGGCTAGTTACCTGTCATCGACTAGATACTCACGACTTTGGAGAACAATCATTATTATTATAATAATTACATACTTGATTCTTCCAACGAATCGACACTTACGTGGACGACTACCGGCTACGACTGCTAATCCGCAGGGCCGGGTCTAAACATAAATACTTTACTCAAAACACGGGTTTCGAACTCCCAAAGCTTCATTAGTAGAACTTGGGATTCTCGCTTCTCAAACCCACACGTGACGTCAACTGACTGTCTAGATACCCGTGCGAACGGGATAACCCCTATTCGCATTAGTGCACAACCGTGCGCTAATGAAATCAAACTCACCAATAATACTTACTATCATGTAAGTCGGTGCGTAAAGTTTATTACAGAGGTAGGACCACATATTAATAATATGAGACTACCTTCATCTGTAAAGGACTGTAGAGGTCTACGAAAAGGGCTCTACAGATTCCTTACCAATCCCCCCCCCCCCCCCAAAAAAAAAATAATTAATTATATTAATTTTTTTCTTTACTACTCGAGGATAGAGGTGAGTCAAGTTTACATATTACTATTTTACCAATATATCATGATAAAAATAATAAAATATGAAATTCCAGTTAACTCAAATCAACAAAAGGTATGCATAAAAGCATACATCCACAATTGCACACCTTTGGTACAATGTGGTCAATGAAATAAACTATCATATTAGAAATATTGAATTAAACAAATGTAAACGCAAATACAAAGAAATGATGAGAAACCAATGAATAAACGCATCTCCAACCGGTCTCGCCGCTACGAGATCGCAGTACACGTATACATTTTTCATGTCGCTATCCATTTGTACTTCAGTCTCGCCTCGTAGTATTGGGTCGATGTCTGTGGCGAGTGAGGCAGGAAAACCTAACATGTGTTTCAACGTCTCGCTAATTCTAACTTCAACCTCCGGATCATACAGATTCAAGGTGGCCTTATTATTGTTAAAATGGAATCTAACTCGGGCTTTTTCATCCACATCCGTGGCTAAAAGCAAACGATTCAACTCGTCGATCAGCGTGTCGGGTGACGTGTATAGACCAGCAGGTAACGTGAGTAGTATAGACTCATCTTCTTTGTTGGGAAAGTAATGTAACCATACATCATCCTCTAGCACGTTAAAATAACTTTTGGGAAATTGAATCTCAACCAAACCAACCTCATAACGTGAAGTCAAGTCTATAGTCTGTGGCAATTTGACGAAAAAGTGACCGGCGTTATTGTTTGGGTATATTTTCATCGAGGCATTGCTGGGTAAAGTCACGTAAAAACTCATCCATCTTGGGGTTAGGTAACATGTAACCCAGACAACTGCTCATTAAAGCGATCCAAAACTTGCCGTCTGGTCCCTCTGCGTTGCTCCGACTCATATTGAATAATGAGACACCGATGACGACATATATAACGATCATCTGACAAATGAAAACGATCTCTAGTCGCGGGACTAGTTTCCCAAAAAAAGGCCAGAACGAGGTTCTCACGGTTTTGGGAGGGGGTGGCCTCAAAACTGGGGTGCTCACGTCTTCTTCAATATCCATCAGTCTCGATATCTCGCTAGTTGTTTGGACGAAATCCAGCTGTTGAATGACGAGTTATAACCGAACCATTTGACTAAATATTCTTTTACACCCCTGCCACCACGGCGTTCCTCCAAAATGGACTCGATTCGATAAACTATCTTGTCGCCGACTCGTTGCAGCTCTTCTTGGTAAAAAGAACCTTTCAATTCCTCACCCGAATCATCTTTAAGGATGTACGTAACCGGTCTTGTTTGGTTTAGTCGGCTGATCGTAAACAACTCTTCTGTCCACGCCGGCGTATAACCCTTTTTAAAAGTTTGTCTGGCTTGGGCGATCCGCACGCGATCACCAGGTTTAAAATAGACTTTTCTACCGACGACGTCAGGGGTCGAATACAAAGTACGCCACACTTCTTCTTGATTGCTCGGGGTAACTTCCACCGGCGTCATCTTAATACTCCGATGATACGAATAATTGTAGTTGTGGACCAGTTGTTGTATCACGTCGACGTAGCGAAGACTGTTGGTTTTGGTAAAGTAACGCCACGTTTTTTCTTTGAGGGTTCGATTAAACCGTTCGACGATAGCTGCTTTGGTGTCTTCATTCTCCGTAGTGAAGAAATGGACCCCTTCGTTTTTAAGAAACTTTAAGAATGTTTTGTTGACAAACTCACTACCTTTGTCTGTTTGAAAATTTATCGGTTTGCGACTGTTAAAAATTGTCTTTACCGCTGCTACTAACGCTGTCCCAGTCTTGTTTTTCAGAGGAACAGCCCAAGCAAATTTACTAAATACGTCAATACACGTTACTAGATACGAATACCCATCGTTGAATCTTTTTAAACCACGCAAGTCAATTAAATCAGCCTGGAACTGTTGATCGATACCTCCTGCAGTGATCGTACGTCGTTTAAATTTTCTGCGCACCGGTTTATGTAGGGTGTAGCTGTCCTGATGGCCTAACCACTCTTCAATTTTTTTACGACTAAGTTTGGTGCTACGTTGTAAGGGGGCGAATCCACCATAAGCCCCAGGGCGTTTTGGATCGTAGTAATGTTGTTTTAAAATCACTTCTTTGGCCTTGCTTCCCACTTTGGCGCCTTTTTCCTTCTTCTGAGAGAATACGACGATGATTCTCGCAATTTACTGATCACCGCCTTTTTTCGATTAGTGGGTGTGACGGGTGGGGACTGAGGTGTTTTGTCCACGACCTCCTCTTTAAGTACAGTGGGTTGTTCGTTGGTTTGTGTTGGTGGTTTAATATCTACGAGCCCTAGAGGTACGTGTCTGTACTGTTCTAGTCGAGTCAAATAACGCTGTAATGTTTGTTGGTAGAGTCTAGCCTTGTCACCGATTGGCAGATCTTGTCGATCCAAGACTAGTTGCATTTGAGTGTCCAATTCTCCCAAGTTATCTCTTAGCGCATCGGGTGGTCTATAAGGTTTTTCTAACAAACGAGGATCCATCAAAACCATTTTTTTAGCCATCTAAAAGAGTCCTTTTAGTACAGATAGTATTGGTCCAAGCAGAGCAGATAAGAAACCTCCAGATTTGTAAAAACTGTTTTCGTTATAAACAGCTTGTTTCAGATGGTAATAAGATACCTAAACAAACAATACCTCTGTTAATTCGTCTTTCGTTTAGCACGTACGATTAGCGATCCACAGTGAAAACTGCTGGAAATTGTTTACCCAGCCACAGCTGTTTATAACTTGACTGTGGAGTTTCCACATTAACAAACTTTATTTGTGACACGGGCAGGTGTATCGAGAAAGAAAAGGCATTAGCCGTATTTTAACATCGGTTTATAAAAAAATATCTAAGTATTTTGAAATAAATTGAGACACATTTCTTCTTATCTAAAACATATATATATTAAAAGAGACAGAGAGAGAGAGAAAGACAGACACATTTTAAAACGGTTTACAAAAAATAAATAGAGTATCTAACAAGTATTTTGAAATAAACAATAAAGTGAGAGAGACAGAGAGAGAGAGAGACAGAGAGAGAGACAGACAGAGAGAGATAGAGAGAGAGATAGAGACAGAGATAGAGAGAAATAGAGATAGAGAGAAAGAGAGAGAGAGATAGAGAGAGAGACAGACAGAGAGCGATAGAGAGAGATAGAGAGAGAGAAAGAGAGAAAGAGACAGAGAGAGAATGAGAGAGAGAGAGAAAGACAGAAAGAGAGAGAGACAGAGAGAGACATTTTTTGACTAAAACATATATACATTAAAGGAGAGAAAAATGCTACATAAGAAAACAAAAAAAGAGATATTTATGCTAACTTTTAACACACGAATTTGTTTAAAAGTGTATGTTTTAAATTCCAGGTGTTGTCGTATTCTTGATCAGTGATTCTCACGTTTTTTTTATTCTCAATACATGTCGGTGTCAGTGATTTTTATTCTCACAATGTTTTACACTTCTCAAATTCTTGACCAGTGATTCTCACGTTTTTTTATTCTCAATACATGTTGGTATCAGTGATTTTTATTCTCACAATGTTTTACGCTTCCCACCTTGTAGATCAGTGATTCTCAAATTCTTGATCAGTGATTGTCACATTTTTTTATTCTCAATACATGTTGGTATCAGTGATTTTTATTCTCACAATGTTTTACACTTCCCACCTTGTAGATCAGTGATTCTAAAATTCTTGATCAGTGATTGTCACATTTTTTTGTTCTCACAATGTGTAGGGTTTTTGATATATAATAACTGGTTGTAAGTGAAAGTTATCATTATTAAATATGGATCCGAGATTCGCACATCCTTTTACATGTTTAATCTCAGGCCCTAGTTCTTGTGGAAAGACTGTTTTTGTCTAGCGTTTCCTAACACATATCAAGGATATGGTAACAGTCGTACCCGATGAGATTTTATATTGTTACTCCGAGTGGCAACCTTTATACAATTCCATGACTGGAGTTCAGTTTATTGAAGGACTGTCCGATATTGAACAGTGGACAGGTGATAAGAGACGGTTGTAATTATCGATGACCTCATGAACGAAACAGACGAACGTGTAACTAGTTTATTTACAAAAAAGTCTCATCATAAAAATATAAGCGTATTTTATCTGGTGCAAAATTTATTTGGCAAGATCAAAGAACACAGAACCATTAGTTTGAATTCTCATTACATAGTACTTTTAAAAAATCCACGCGATGGATCGCAGATTGTTAATCAAGCCAAACAGATGTACCCAGGTCGGACTGCCTATGTGCAAGATAGTTTTAAGGACGCGACATCGGTTGCACACGGGTATTTGCTAATCGATCTCCGTCAAGACACACCAGATAATCTAAGGCTTCGTTCGCGCATCTTCCCAGAGGAGCAACAAATTGTTTACGTGCCCAAGTAACGAGATGGGAGAAAAAGTAAAAAAACATGCTGATATGTTAAAATGTCTACGTACAGCCAAACCACCAGTCATCAAGGCTGTTATGAAAACAGCATCACCCGAGCTGGTAGGAACACTCTGTGAATGTTGTCACAACGTTTTAAAAGGTAACGTTACACTGACACCTCCTCAGAAGAGACGTATGCGTCGTTACAAAAACATCCTGCGAGCACTTACCAAGAAGAAATTGTCGCTCAAAAGACGAAAACAGTTTTTACAATCTGGAGGTTTCTTATCTGCTCTGCTTGGACCAATACTATCTGTACTAAAAGGACTCTTTTAGATGGCTAGAAAATGGTTTTGATGGATCCTCGTTTGTTAGAAAAACCTTATAGACCACCCGATGCGCTAAGAGATAACTTGGGAGAATTGGACACTCAAATGCAACTAGTCTTGGATCGACAAGATCTGCTAATCGGTGACAAGGCTAGACTCTACCAACAAACATTACAGCGTTATTTGACTCGACTAGAACAGTACAGACACGTACCTCTAGGGCTCGTAGATATTAAACCACCAACACAAACCAACGAACAACCCACTGTACTTAAAGAGGAGGTCGTGGACAAAACACCTCAGTCCCCACCCGTCACACCCACTAATCGAAAAAAGGCGGTGATCAGTAAATTGCGAGAATCATCGTCGTATTCTCTCAGAAGAAAGAAAAAGGCGCCAAAGTGGGAAGCAAGGCCAAAGAAGTGATTTTAAAACAACATTACTACGATCCAAAACGCCCTGGAGCTTATGGTGGAATCGCCCCCTTACAACGTAGCACCAAACTTAGTCGTAAAAAAATTGAAGAGTGGTTAGGCCATCAGGACAGCTACACCCTACATAAACCGGTGCGCAGAAAATTTAAACGACGTACGATCATTGCAGGAGGTATCGATCAACAGTTCCAGGCTGATTTAATTGACTTGCGTGGTTTAAAAAGATTCAACGATGGGTATTCGTATCTAGTAACGTGTATTGACGTATTTAGTAAATTTGCTTGGGCTGTTCCTCTGAAAAACAAGACTGGGACAGCGTTAGTAGCAGCGGTAAAGACAATTTTTAACAGTCGCAAACCGATAAATTTTCAAACAGACAAAGGTAGTGAGTTTGTCAACAAAACATTCTTAAAGTTTCTTAAAAACGAAGGGGTCCATTTCTTCACTACGGAGAATGAAGACACCAAAGCAGCTATCGTCGAACGGTTTAATCGAACCCTCAAAGAAAAAACGTGGCATTACTTTACCAAAACCAACAGTCTTCGCTACGTTGACTGATACAACAACTGGTCCACAACTACAATTATTCGTATCATCGGAGTATTAAGATGACGCCGGTGGAAGTTACCCCGAGCAATCAAGAAGAAGTGTGGCGTACTTTGTATTCGACCCCTGACGTCGTCGGTAGAAAAGTCTATTTTAAACCTGGTGATCGCGTGCGGATCGCCCAAGCCAGACAAACTTTTAAAAAGGGTTATACGCCGGCGTGGACAGAAGAGTTGTTTACGATCAGCCGACTAAACCAAACAAGACCGGTTACGTACATCCTTAAAGATGATTCGGGTGAGGAATTGAAAGGTTCTTTTTACCAAGAAGAGCTGCAACGAGTCGGCGACAAGATAGTTTATCGAATCGAGTCCATTTTGGAGGAACGCCGTGGTGGCAGGGGTGTAAAAGAATATTTAGTCAAATGGTTCGGTTATAACTCGTCATTCAACAGCTGGATTTCGTCCAAACAACTAGCGAGATATCGAGACTGATGGATATTGAAGAAGACGTGAGCACCCCAGTTTTGAGGCCACCCCTCCCAAAACCGCGAGAACCTCGTTCTGGCCTTTTTTTGGGAAACTAGTCCCGCGACTAGAGATCGTTTTCATCTGTCAGATGATCGTTATTAATGTCGTCATCGGTGTCTCATTATTCAATCTGAGTCGGAGCAACGCAGAGGGACCAGACGGCAAGTTTTGGATCGCTTTAATGAGCAGTTGTCTGGGTTACATGTTACCTAACCCCAAGATAGGATGAGTTTTTACGTGACTTTACCCAGCAATGCCTCGATGAAAATATACCCAAACAATAACGCCGGTCACTTTTTCGTCAAATTGCCACAGACTATAGACTTGACTTCACGTTATGAGGTTGGTTTGGTTGAGATTCAATTTCCCAAAAGTTATTTTAACGTGCTAGAGGATGATGTATGGTTACATTACTTTCCCAACAAAGAAGATGAGTCTATACTACTCACGTTACCTGCTGGTCTATACACGTCACCCGACACGCTGATCGACGAGTTGAATCGTTTGCTTTTAGCCACGGATGTGGATGAAAAAGCCCGAGTTAGATTCCATTTTAACAATAATAAGGCCACCTTGAATCTGTATGATCCGGAGGTTGAAGTTAGAATTAGCGAGACGTTGAAACACATGTTAGGTTTTCCTGCCTCACTCGCCACAGACATCGACCCAATACTACGAGGCGAGACTGAATTACAAATGGATAGCGACATGAAAAATGTATACGTGTACTGCGATCTCGTAGCGGCGAGACCGGTTGGAGATGCCTCTGTCCCTTTGTTACGGATTGTGCCTATTTTGGATAGGACTACTGCTTCTGTTTTCAGGATTTACGACAAACCCCACTACGTACCCCTGAGCCGTTTTTCGTTTGACGCGGTGGAAATCCTTTTAACTAACGATCAGGGTAAGACTATCCCATTCACTAGCGGAGCTTCGGTGTTGACACTACACTTCCGAACTCACAGACGGTTTGATTTTGACTAGAAACATAATGGTGAGACACGTACCCATCCGACGAAACCCCAAGATGTATGAGGAGTTTTACTGCAACCAAGCTGGCCATGGGATGCCAGTGTTTATCGGAGGCAGAAGTCAAAGAGGGCATGGTTTGGGTAGTTTTTTCGGCGGGCTTGGTCGTATGGTTCTACCATGGTTAAAAACTGGAGGCAAAGCTTTACTCAGAGAAGGGCTTGGGACCGGTCTACAGGTCGCGAGCGATGCGTTAGCCGGCAGAAATGTTGGCGAGGCATTTCGTGAACGAGCCAAGGAGTCGGGTCAAAGTTTATTACAGGGAGCCGTTGAACACCTCACCACTAACCAATCGGGTAGCGGGCTTAGAAGAAAAATAAAAACGAGAGCTGCCCCACCTGGCGAGCCGAAACGCATAAAACGTCGTAACCGAGCTCGGCCTTCTCATTCTCACCAGAAGAAGCGAAGGTACTCTGATATATTTGAATGATGGCGCTTATTCACCCCAACTCGTGCGAATGTCTTCACAGTGGTCTAGATTTGTTTAGCGTACCACCAACGCAGACAGCCGTAGAAGAGGGACAATTTGTGGAGATACATCCGTTGGCCGCCTTAGCCCCCGGAGCCCCGGTGGAATTTGTAATTTCGGGAAACGGTGAGGAACATCTAGATTTGTTCAATACTTTTCTGCACGTGCGCGCCAAAGTTACGTTAGCTAATGGCGGTGCATTACCCGCTGACGCAGAGGTGGCCCCGATCAACTATTACCTGCACAGTTTATTCTCCCAAGTCGACGTTTCACTGAACGACACGCTGATTACACCCAGCGAGAACACCTACCCTTATAGAGCTTACATCGAAGCCACGTTGAATTACGGGGAGGAACCCAAACGAGGCCATCTGACATCGGCTCTGTTTTACAAAGACACGCCAAATTTTATTACGGACACAATTGGTGACAATAACAACGGTTTAAGACTGCGTCGACATATAGCAGCTGGTTCTCAGGAGATTGATATGATGGGTCATTTACATTCAGATATCTTTGCTCAAGATCGTTACCTGTTAAATGGTGTGACAGTTAAAGTAAAACTCACCCCGTCTAAAGATGCATTCAACGTGCTGGGACACGACCCCACCGCTGGATATAAATCTATTATAACTTATGCGGCCTTGGTTGTCCGGAAAGCTAAATTAAATCCTGCCGTCTCGCTAGCCCACGAGAAAGCCTTGGTGCGAGGTAATGCCAAGTACTCCTTGAAACGCGTTGTGCTAAAAACTTTCTCTATCCCTAGAGGTATGCTATCGCACATGCAGGATAATCTGTTTCTCAGTCAAACACCTACACGGATCGTGATTGGACTAGTCACTTCGTCCGCTTTTAACGGGTCGTACACGGCTAATCCGTTCAATTTCGCTACCTTTGGTCTGATATATTTGAACGTCAGCGCGGACGGCAGAACCGTCAGTGGCAAGCCTTTGTCCATGGATTATGAACACAACCAGTACGTGAGAGCCTTCTTCGCGACGAATCTAGCTATGGGCCTGGTTGGTAAAGACGCCGGCAACGACCTCGAGTATAGACATTTTAAACACGGTTACGCCTTATACGCCTTTGACCTCACCCCCAGTCTACTAGACGGTGACCAGTTTGAGATGGCCAAGTCGGGCCCAGTCTCAGTAGAACTTAAATTCGCCGAGGTCACACCCGAACCATTACAGGTTCTCGTCTACGCCGAGCAAGACTCGATCTTGGAGATCTCGAAATCGCGCCAAGTTTTGACAGACTACACCACTTAAACAATGAACACAGACGAGATACGCACCATCCTCCTGTCGGACATATTTGTTAAACGAACTGGGCTCGTTAAAGTGTTAGCTCGTGACCAATTACCTCTACGCATCGATCCGACCAAGACGGCTGCTTTCGTCATCAACACTGATCCTAGCTATCGCCCCGGTGACCACTGGGTCGCCCTATATTATAACGGACTTGGTACTTTTGAATATTTTGATTCTTTTGGCCTACCACCTACACACTCGGACTTGATTAATTTTATAGCCAGAAACTCTACTCGACCTGTTAACTACAACGCCAGACATTCACAAGATGTAGTCACCAACGTTTGCGGGCTCTACGCCATTTATTTCATCTTGATCAAAACACGAGGTGGTACTATGCAGCGGGTCCTACTACCATTTTCGGCTAGACAACACGCCAACGATCGATTAATTACGCGCTTAGTCAGACCCTGGCTAGTGAAACTCAACCGCACTTTGATAAACAAGAGACGAAATCAATAGACAGGTGTATTTTTTCCCTCACGACAATACAGCCATGTGTCATTGTTCCCACGCAATACAGCGACGAATCACGTCCTACCTAACACACGCTCGATGTTCGACGAATCAAATCCTAGCTAGGGCACGCTTAAAAAACCCAGATTATACGATATAAACACTTGGAAGACACTTTATTAACACACTAGATACATCTCGTTGAAAATGACTGCTCCCACCAACTGGGTCTACATCAAGAGAAGTGATGAAATGCTTAAACCTTTGGCTAGTGGTCTGAAGGCTGCGTCTGTAAGTGTTTACCGAGGCCAACCTTTACTGCACGTGCGAAGATATTTTGGTGAATCCTACCTCAAATTTCCTACCAAACACGGCATTGCGTTAACTCGATCCGAGTTTGAACATTTCTTAACGTTACAGAGTGAAATCCTCGCCGAATTTGACCGATTACAGCCACCAAGCACGGATACCTATCCAGCTACGGGTACCACGTTTGATCAGTACATCAATTCCAGCTGTTACCAACCAATAGAACCGAGTTGGTTTCCTAGCACAGACCTGGCCGATGTCCTACCCCCGAAGAAGCCTTCCACTAACCTGTTTGACGAAATCATGAACTCTAAATGCCCGATATCACCAGAACCTAGTTGGTTTCCCACCACAGACCTACCCGATGTCCCTAATCCACCACAGAAGAAGAAGAAGCCTACCAAGCGGCTGAGAGTTGTCCTTTAGTATTTGAAAAAATAAAAACTATATTAACTAAAACGCTTTTTTGTTACCTATATATCGTCTAATTGTTTGTCTAAATGTTCGTCTAACTGTTTGTATAACTGTTTGTATGTCTCAATATATGTCTAAATATAACGTATACATATCGTCTTCGTGTTATGTAAATATATATCGTCTAAATATATATCTTCCTGTTGTCTCCCTATTATCTAAAAGTCTCAACGACTTCTTGTTTGTCTAACACAGCCACTACCTAAGTTGGCTATACTAAAAACAATAATAATATATAAAAAACAACCATCTTGCAACATTTTCCTTATATAAACATCGTCTTCTTGTTATCTCAAGTCCGCCATCTTGCCCCGCCTCTTCTTGTTATCTAAAAATAACCTCCCCTTGTTAGCTCAAGTCCGCCATCTTGCGCCGCCTGAATGCGCTTATATAAAAGTCACGCGCATCCTGGCGTTTTTGCTATATAAAAGTCACGCGCCGCCTGGAGCGCCGCCTGCGCGCCGCCTGAATACTACCTAAGTTGCGCATTCCCTACTACTGGTGTCACGGTGAAATGAATGCTTAAAGTCTAGCACTTAATATGGAAAGATGTTGCCTTTTTATGGGTAATATTTGTTCCTCTATTTCAGTTAGCTAACTAATATGAGAGGTCTTGTTACCTTACACCTTACATATTAGAACTCCCATGTAGATATATGAGAGACCTGTCTGTTTTATTCCAAATTCTCACAGTCATGTCGTTCTTTCAGCCATAACTAGTGCTAGCTGATCTCTATAGCATTCTCATTAGGTTTAACAGTGCACATTTTTAAATATTTATATATAATTGTTTACATTAGGTAAATATATTGACAATCAGGTTGATAATTATTTCAGATTGTGTTTGATGTTCTAATGCTTGACCGCCATGCTGGCGACTTCCAAATAAGCCATCAGTTAGAGTATGAGAGGGAGCCAGTGTTTGACAGTATGGAAATTGAGAATACAGAGGCGTTGTCCTACCTGTATTGTGCTTACAGACGATGTCAGATGAAGATGGACAAGTTAAGGCGGCTGTAATATTTATTCAGGAAATTGTGTCTACTGTTGTAGATATGACTGGCCAAGATTTTTGTCTTTGTCAGTTTCCTTTATGTTGTTAATTTATGAAAGTCATCTGTAGCTTGGTTGGCAATATGTACATCTTGGAAAAGTGCTTCATTTAAAACCACTTCGTAACTGTCACTAACCTGTGTTGTTCCTGGGTGTCTGCTAGGATAAAGAAAGAATAAGAATTCTGTTCCCTCAGGCATGTCGTACAATGCCACTGATATGACGTTATGCAAGGGGCTGGTAACTTCACCATGTAAAAAAAATTGCTACAGAAACTGTAATAAAATAACTCCGTGTAACACCCCGCTCAAATTTCCCCGATTCAAATAATCTAGTAACGTAAATTCTCAACCTATAACACTACTACTATATTTGAAAAATTGCCAAGGACAAGGTCAAATGTACCGCTAAAAATTGGACAAAATAATTCGAATTTTCCACTATTACAGTTAAAAATCTATAAATAAATTCCATGTTTGACCATGGTCTCAAGACCATCTTCAAATCAACCGCTAACACTTAAAATAAAGCATTTGCATTTTCTAACGCCAAGCGTAAAAAATACCCCCCCCCCCTTTCCCCAAAACACACACGCACACGCTCGACCCTTCCCAATGTTTATGACGAAAGCCGTAAAGCTTGGCAGCGAACCAACTCGTTGCCGCGTTCTAATAGGGGAGAGAAAAGGTGGATTACAATGGAAATCAAGTCTAACTTGTGCGTTTGAAAAGAATCCTAGATAATTTATTTCGTTACAAATAACAGGGATGCCTTGAAGGGTAGCACTAATATTGGTTAATATATATATTATAAAATTTTCTCTTATAATAAATTATCTGGCCTTATAAAATTATTTTATTAATATTTTAGTTCAGTGAACCGAGCACTATAAATTAGAAAAATATTACCAAGATGAAAACGGGGATAAATGGGTAAAGGAAACCTATATAGGAAGATAGAGGACAGTGGTCCCGTTAATAATCACTTTTAATATTAAAAATTGACCCATTAATAACCAAAATATTGTATAAATAAAAATTGAGACAGACGAACAAACACATTTATAACTGCTCAATTTGGTTGCGTGAAAAAAGTTGGAAATTTCTTAACACGCGTTCTGATTGGTTAAGGTGTAGGGTAGCTTGGGACAATAAAATTAACATTTCGCTGGCAACAACTGCCATTTGAAATTAAAACTATCTAAAGCTGACATCAGCGGGAGAGCCTGTGTGACCAAAAGCTTTTGCCGTCTGGACATTTAAGGCAGTGGTAGAACCCATTAACTTCCAAAGTCAAGCTTATGATATGTGATATTCTTGTTTGAGGGTAAGGCACGATCAGTAATTGTATTGCTTTAATTAACATGCAGGCCACAATTTGTGTTACGATAGCCAAAATAGGAATGCAGTCTTCCGGAGTGAAAGAAAGGCACAACATATTTGCTAGTGGCTTACAAATTTTACGCATGCCAATGCAGTAACCCAGAAGGGATATTGGCTTTTGCAGTGCCATAAATGGTTAAATATTATGTAAAATCATGTAGAGAATGTTAGAAAGAATTATCCACAGGTTTCAGTGCTAGGTTAAGCAAACCCCGTCTGTAAGGGGAATGTTACGACAGGTTTTATGATGTTAGCCACTTTTGTAGTGAGCTCTTGTAAAGTTACGCACTAAGCTTTTTGAAATGCTATTAATATATATTATGTTTTGCGCTTCACGGTATTGAACGCAAAGTTGTAGAGTTGCTTAGATTTATGATGACGTGTTGCGTTGGTATGCTAACACGGGACGACATTATAATTGCACCCTTTGTATTATGAACTCCGTCCTAGTCAGACGTGACTTTTAAACGCTCCCGTTGATGATTGAAGTTGTATAGAGGTTTTCTCTATTATATGGCACCAGGGTCTGCCGATTTGATATGGACACACATAACGTCTCATTTTTTTATGGATGAATCATTCTTCGATTCAAGAATAGTATCAAGGATGATCTTATTAATAAGTATCCAGATTATAAATATCGACCAACTATGGTTATTCGTTACCGGATTACCGACATACGGAATCGCGAGTAAATAGCCGGACGTTGTGACGATTAATGAAGTAAATTCAGGAGACGTTCTTATATTTTGCTTGAACATTATGTATAATTGATTACTACTATGCCTTGTGGATTGTATGCCGTAAATAAATATATCTTGTGGACTCGTACCACCTACGGACTTATCAACTAACTGTCGTTATTGGAGTTTGGTCAGTTTACACCCAGCATTCGCCATTTTCATAGATAAGCACGATTCGCTCAAGAGAAATAATTAAAAAGATAAGGAGAAATAAGTAAAGACGTGACCAGAAAGAATGAACATTGTATATTAATAAAAGAACTGTGTAACAATGTCAAGAAGCAGAGACAGGTCTCCAAGCTACAAGCATGCGCAAAACAGTGGTAACAAAGCTGGGTTAACAAAGTGGCGGTGCAGTGTGGGGAACGAGAAAATTTTTTCTTCCAATTCAATAACTTACCAAATTTGATTCAGAGCGACAATCTTCATTGCTAAGAACTGTTTACGATAACTATGCGCTCACGTGATTAGTAGAAAGCATGACATATTGCGCATGACGATTAGAGGTCAAACTGACGTCATCACCCTTTTCACTGAAAGTCAATGGCGCAGCAGTTAACAGTCTTCTAAAATGTCAAATGAAAATAATGCATCAAGTATACACATGGATTGGATCAAGAAGAAACTCTGTCAACCAGTGAATAACAGTTCGCAACATCTCTTTATGCCGTTGATGCATGCCAGCACTGACCGGGGAATATATTCGAATACAAAAAGATAAGTAACCTTTGTTGGTTCAGTAAGCAAACAGTGGTCCATTTGCTTTTGTGTAGGCATGTCTATCTGAGATTATTGTTACATGTTACATGTTGTTGTAAAATGCCTGTATGTTCTTGTTATTTGTTTAAACGGGTCGGTTGGCGGGAATCAGGATTTTTGTTATGTCAGTGTCAATTGACCGCAGAAATCCTGATCGTTCCATAGAGCATATTTGGAATATTTTCGATCTGCAAAGCATCCACAGCGAATACTGCGTGGCAGACTGCGTTTGTGCCCGAATTTATTCAAAATTAGTTTTGTCGTACATAAACGTTGTATTTTACTGAGTCCATGTGACGTCATCCATGTGACGTCATCGTTTTTAGTGTGGATTTTTTTAAACCTACTTTCAGTTCAGTACTTTACTACTTCCGTGATTCTACTTTATTCCATAGAATCATTTTTAATGTCTGTAATTTGTCAATTGTGGCGTAATATTGTGTTGTATTGTAAAGGGAATACAGAATGGTTTACAGTAGAAACAGGGGTGAAAAAAGGCTGTATTATGTCACCACTACTTTTTGGAATAGCTATTGATTGGGTTATGAGAAACTATACCCACAATGAACAATTAGGTATAAAATGGACAAATGGAAATTTTCTGGGGGACCTGGATTTTGCAGATGATTTAGCATTCTTAAGTTCAACACCCAGACAATCCCAAGAAGCAGTAAATAAATTGTGTCATCTTTCAGTTAAAATAGGTCTCCAAATAAATGCCTCTAAAACTAAAGTTATGAACTTTTCTAACGAGACCTTTAATATCATCTTGAACGGGGAAAAACTACAGAAATTTGAAAGTTTCAATTATTTAGGCAGTAAAATGACTCAGGATGGTGACACAACAAGAGAAATTCATACT
Source organism: Oreohelix idahoensis (assembly GCA_024509875.1). Taxonomy (NCBI): domain Eukaryota; kingdom Metazoa; phylum Mollusca; class Gastropoda; order Stylommatophora; family Oreohelicidae; genus Oreohelix; species Oreohelix idahoensis. The sequence goes on along the minus strand of JAMPIV010009809.1, from coordinate 776,272 downwards.
AGAATTGCTTTGGCAGCTAGCGCTTTCAATAGATTATCTAACATTTAGAAATTACGATCATTGAATATACATACCAAGTGTTGCGTGCATATTTTGACGCACATTTTACAAAAATCGATATGGCTATTTAATATGGGAAAAATATAGACATTCATTTATTTGTGTATGAAAATGCTGTTTATGGTAAAAGCGAGATAATCCATGTTTGATTCACACTTTTGATTATAGGAGTAATCGTTCTGGATATTGATCCAGCGCAAGGATATTGCGCTTGCGTTTGTACTTATTTTTTAGGGCCAGAAAATATATTAATTTGCTTATTGTGTTTATGGCCTGAATTCATATGTATTACATATTATTAGTACAAGTAGAATCAGTCCTATATTGTATATTTTGGATTGGTAGGAGGGACTAGATTCTTGTATTCCGGTCTAGCGGAAGTATGAGTTGTCTTGACAAGTCGTGATGAGTTCCGATGTACTGCTTACAAATGGCGGGGTACGTTTTTCTAGAGCTGGTCCTTTCGTCAGAAAAAAATGTCTTACGAAGTGGTTTCTTCTGAAGGAGATGGTGTCTCTACGATAGTTTGTGTTAGAGACTCTCCTTATGTCAGTATATAGATGATTCGGACTCCAGGTAAACCCAGCTCCTATTTTTGATGATCTCTCGTCGGTTAGGCCTAGCTTGACTTTTGGTGCTTCGTTATGCTAGTGTCGTGTTTTGTATCGACGAAGATGACAGATTTTCCTGCAGCGGTTATGGCTACGTGAATTAACTTGATCACCGTAGAGCTGTATGGAAACATTTATGAAATCCTTTATATACCCATTATAAATTAACTCTGGCTTATATTCTCCTTCCTATGAATGAGTGAACGACAACTCAGGGAGGCAGCCATGTTGGATTTCGGTCAGCATATGTTTTGATCACTGCCAAGAGAACAGATTATTTATCCTATTATCGGACAGTGACAGGGAGATCTCAATCTTGCTAGAAACCCCCTTCGTGGTTTCATAATATATACTACAAACTATGGACGTCAAGTAACTTTGGTTATTTATCGATCCGCCCTTCACTGACGCGTTTAGTCAGATAGGGGGATGTGGCCATAATGTATCATGACATTGAACTTTTGATGTACTGCCCATTATTTCTGAATGTGTCATGACTTCAGATCTGCTATGTATACCTACAAATTGATATGTCAACATACCATGATGTACTCGTATGTCCCAGTGTGTACGTCTGAATAAATTGAGTAAACTAAGATTCCAGCAGTCTGCATTGGTGCCTTGTAGACACAAGTGTATGAGTGGTTATATTGGTCAGCACACGAACAGTACACCATTCGCGTCAATCACACTCTACATTTCTACTTCATACATACACCATCCTGCGTCGGTTGAAGTGACCAAGTTTAGGGCCTGCTTCCCCTGGAGCCTTTGCCTTTCCTAACTCAGGACTAGGGTGAGTTACCCATTTACAGCTGGGTAGACTGGAGCATGCCTGATCTCAACAACACACCACTCTTCCTTACAGAGCATCCAGTGTGTGTGTGAAAGCAACTTTACAGAGCAGACAGACTGATACTTTACAGTGGCGAGCCAGATTCCTGGGTCCAGCTTACGCAGTTTTGTGTTGAGAATCACAGTTTACAGCTGAAAGAACATTTGTTTGAACACATCAACACCAGTAGGACAGCTATACAGTCGATGTCAGCTTGACCTGTATTACCGATAGGATGCTGTATCTAGGTCAGCACTTGTTGACAGTTTTTCGCTGTACAGACAGTATTACACAGGACAGTGGTATCAAGTGTAGAAAATATCTGGAGCAGTATTGTTGACATTTCTCAACGTACAGAAGAATCACAGTGTTGTTGAAAATAAAGTGCATAGTTCATCGTTGGATCTTCATATGCTCAAAAGAGAAAAAATTGACAGTGTAATAGTTTAGAATTAAATCTATTACTCAATAAAGTGGCAAGTTATTAGAATTAAAATAAACTGTGCCTGCTTTACAACACCATACCTGCAACACATTCCATTCATGACATAAATTATATTGTATGCTATATGCTATTTATGCTTACATGTTATTTGTTATGTATTAAATTAATTTATGTTCTGTGTGACTAATACAAGGTATGCCGAGTTACATTGGTCTGGTACTAGTATTCGATAGGTACACATTTTTCTTAATTGGAAATTTGTTAGCAACAATTTGCTGCTATTTCTGTTAGTTGTGATGAGGTGTTCTTTTCTTCGTTGTTTTTGTTAATAATTTTGTGTTCCTTAGTTTTGTTTGATTTGTTTGTATAATTGTAGGTCTCATCTTTCCTTTCATTTCAGTTTTTTACACCCTTATGTTTATACACTGTGGCGTTATTTGTCTTGTTATCTTATGGCAGTTATCATCACGGTTTCTGTGATCATTTTTTTCATTTCTCCTAGTTAATTTAATTTGATCTCTGCAAATGTGTTCATATTGTCTTTTCTTGTTTGTCCTTTGTAATGTCTTTAGTTGACATATGACGTATAGTGGTATACACTGATAGTATAGTACAGATCAGTACTTTATGATTGTTATTGTTATAAAACAAAATGTACAAGACCTTTGTAAGGCTTGTCTCCCAAAGTGATTGGTAAAGGGAAATATTTTTTCCACAGGTACTCAAGTGATCTTTGATTACATTGAGGTATACAAGACCTTTGTAAGGCTTGTCTCCCAAAGTGATTGGTATAGGGAAATATTTTTTCCACAGGTACTCAAGTGATCTTTGATTACATTGAAGTATACAAGACCTTTGTAAGGCTTGTCCCCCACAGTATTTGAGATACAGTTATTGTTGTCCACAGGTACTCAAGTTATCATTGGTTATTATAAACCATACAAGTTTGGACTAAGACTAAGTCTATGGTATAGACTTGTCTCCCATTAACTTGAAAGAGGGTAATTTATTTACTTTTTCAGGTTTCTGATTTAAGAAGACAATATGTCTACATTAGATTATTTCATTACACAAGGAAAATCTCTTGATAAGACTGGAAAAGACTTAGAACAATGGGCTGTTGCTCAATATGACAAAGCATTAGCTGTAGAAGAAAAAAAAAGCTGCTGCTGAGGAAAAAAAAGCTGCGGCTGAGGAGAGAAAACTTCAAATAGAAGAAAAAAAAGCTGCTGCAGAAGAAAGGAAAGCCTTAGCTGAAGAAAAAAGATTAGAAAAAGAAGCTGATACTGCTGCTGAACTTAAGAAATTGCAGATGCAAGTGGAGGAAAGGAGATTTGAGGCAGAACAGAAGAAATTAGAAGCTGATGCAGAGCAGAAAAAATTAGAAGTTGCTGCAGAACAGAAGAAATTAGAAGCTGCTGCAGAACAGAAAAAACTAGAAGTTGCTGCTGCTGCAGAACAGAAAAAATTAGAAGTTGCTGCTGCTGCAGAATGCTGCTGCAGAACAGAAAAAATTAGAAGCTGCTGCTGCTGCAGAACAAAAAAAAATAGATAGAGAAGCTGAAGAGAGAAAAGCAATAAGAGAACATGAGTTTGAATTAGAGAAATTAAAATTGACATGTATGAGTAATGTTAATCAGGCATCTGGTGGTAATGGTAAACCCTTTGTATACAAGGTCAAGGTACCAGCGTTTAACCCTACCAGTGATGACATAACATTTTGGCTTTCTAGATTTGAACGGGCTTGTCGATCTCATAATGTTGACAAATCACAGTATGTGAATCAGTTGTCTGAAAATCTAAAAGGGGAGTCTCTGAGTAAGTTATATTTTTTGTTGAAGAGGCCGACAAAGATAATTATGATGCTGTTAGGGCAGCTTTGATAAAGAGATATCAGCTGTCTGAGGAAGGTTACCGTCTTTTGTTTAAAACAATGAGACCTGAGGTAGGTGTAGAATTCTCAGATTTCATCTCAAAAGCACGAATTACACTTTCACGATGGATTGAATTATCCAAAACAGAGAAAACATTTGATGGTCTTACGGATTTATTGCTAAGAGACAAGGTCATGTCTTCTGTAAATAAATCATTCCTAGAGTTCTTACATGAGCGTAAACCTGGTACAATAAAGCAAATGGAAGAATATTGTGACCAGTATGCCACGGCACACCCTGACATGATTCTTGGTAACTCTAACATTAAAGAGAGTATGCCAGTTGCTTCGGCAACAGAATATAATCAGAATTACTCACACAAATTCCAAGGAGCTAAAAATAAATTTGATAAAAAGGTTAATTGGGATAAGTATCAAAACCAAGATAACCGCTCAAATCAGAGTTCTTCTTCGAAGAACTGGAATCGGTCTGATAGTCCTCGACACGCGAGGGGTTCCCATAATGTTAGAAATTCTCGGAAAGGGAGTAGCTATAGGAACTACCCAAGTGCTTCATGGAGACAAAAGAAACAATATTACAGGGATACTCAATATAATGAGCATGATGATTATGATCATGAATATTATGATTCAAACCCAAATAGGGGTTATAACAGAGGCAATAATAATTATAGAGACAATTATAACCGAGGTAGATCACAACACAAAAGACATGGTAAATCTTATTACCAGGCTAACTCTGCACAACAGGAGTTTCACGACACCGATAATCAGAATAATGATAAAAAAGACTCCAATAGTGTAGCAAATTCCGCTTTCGATTTTGCTAGAGCATCTGAGTGTTCGCAATGCAAAACATTATTCGATCCAACCACAGTGTCTACTTTAAGCTGCGGTCACCCACTTCCCGCTCTTCATGCGTCAATTGCGCATAATGGAAGGGGTGCTCTTGTCTTTAATAGGGGCCTAATAGATGGTACTCCGGTATCAATTCTTTTCGACTCGGGGTGCACTACCATTGGAGTGAGGCAATCACTCGTAAATCCTTCTCGAGCTACAGGCAATATAGTCAAATGTGTAACATTTGGTGGCACATTGGAGAAGTACTCCACTGCCATTATCAATATTGCTACGCCTTTCTTTACAGGAGAGGTGCAAGCATGTCTCTTGCCGAATCCGATCGCTGATCTTATCATCGGTCGCATTCATGGAGTGAAAGAATGCACTCCACAGCAAATTTCTAATTGGGAAAATGTTAATATGCAATCTGCTAATGCAGTAATCACTAGGGCTCAAGCTCTTAATATGCCACAATCTTCACATTCTGAAGATAATGATGCGCAGATCCAAGATGATCCCTTGGAGATTTCCCACGATTCCTTTATCAAACAGCAGGAAGATGATCCTACTCTAAAGAAATTCTTTACTCTGGCAACAAAAGGTGATCCGAATAAGGATACAAATCGTAAATCTTGGATTACGATGAAGAATGGCGTACTTGTACGTATGGTACAAGACTCCGCTAAGTCCATTCATTCTCAAATCCTTGTGCCTAAAAATATGAGAGTTAAAATCTTACAGCACGCTCATGATTCGCAGTGTGCTGGACATATGGGTTTTTCCCGTACTAAAGCTAGAGTTCTTCAATCTTTCTTTTGGCCTGCTGTGAATAAGGACATACGAATCTATTGTCGATCTTGTAAAGTATGTCAAGAGATTAAATCCAGAGGTCCACGCCATGATGCACCTATTCAGGCTGCAGACATTCCCATTCGGCCATTTCAAAAAATGGCGATAGACATCATTGGTCCATTTAAGATAAAGTCTGCTAGAGGACACCAATTTATTCTGACGTGTGTTGATATGTGCACACGTTGGCCGGAGGCTGTTCCTCTAAAGAGCATAACTACTGCTGATGTCGCAGATGCTCTTTGGTTAATATTTTCTCGTCTGGGTTTTCCAGCAGAAATATTATCCGACCATGGTACCCAACTCATATCGGATACCATGTCTCAAGTAATGTCGACTCTGAAGATAGAGAGATCGCTGAGTAGTATTTATCATCCTATGTCCAATGGGATGGTGGAACGTTTGAATAGAACTCTGAAAAACCTACTAGGTAAGATAACAGAAGATCATCCTCAGGATTGGGATAGGGTTTTACCCGCGGCTCTCTTTGCATATAGAGAGGTCGCCAACGAACATACAGGATTTTCTCCCTTTGAACTTGTCTTTGGCGCGAAACCGCGAGGTCCTATGTCCTTACTTCATGATCTTATAACTGCTGATAATATTGTCGATGACACAAAATCCTCTTATGAATATGTCATCGCACTTAGACACAAGATTATTGAAGCATGCAAATTGGCAACTGCTTCATCTGAATTTGCGAAACAGAAGGCAAGGGAATTTGCCAATAAAAAGAGATGTTTGCGACAACTTTGTCCAGGTGACAAAGCATTTGTCTTGCTACCTTGTAGGGAAAATAGACTTCTCATTTCTTGGAAAGGTCCGTACGATATAATATCAAAAGTTTCCGATGTTGACTATATCGTCGATATTGACGGGAAGCGTAAAACCTTCCACATCAACATGCTCACGGAATTCCATGAACGTCCTGATTATTTACAACCTGTTTTCCAGGCAACGGACGATTTTCCAGTCCAACATGGACAGTACTCATCTCTGTCAGTAATACAGGATGAGGAAACGAGTTTCTCGGATGTAAATTTACCTTTTCCACTGATTCCTCTTCACTCTAATGAATCATGGAAAGATGTTGCAATTTCTCCAGAATTATCTCCAGGAGAGCAGAAACAAGTTTCTACTATGTTAGAACAATTTCAGGATGTCCTTACTGACATTCCTGGTCAAACGGATGTCATTCAACATGACATTATTCTTACTGACCATAGTCCTATAAGAGTCAGACCGTATCCTATCCCGATACATTTTCAAGCACAGGTAGAGAAAGAGTTAGATGAGATGATAGAGTTAAAAATTATTGAACCATCCACATCAGCATATTCTTCGCCGATGGTTATAGTACGGAAAAAAGACAATAACATACGTCTTTGCGTGGATTATCGCAAATTGAATCAAGTGACTAAATTCGATGCTGAACCTATGCCTTTACTAGAAGAGCTACTTACGAGACTATCGAATTCTCACTTCTTTACTAAACTCGATTTGTCTAAGGGATATTGGCAAGTTCCACTATCCGAACACGCCAAACCGTTTACTGCTTTTTCGACGCCTAGGGGTCTATTCCAATGGAATTTCATGCCTTTCGGTCTTATGAACGCCCCTGCTACATTTGTACGCATGATGCGTCGAATCCTATCTCATCGCTCAGATGTCATTGCGTATCTTGATGACATCTGTCTTTTCAGTGATACTTGGAACGATCACTATAATGGTATAAATGAACTATTGTCTATCTTACGCGAGCATAACCTGACAGCGAAACCATCGAAAGCATGTATTGGTTTTAGCGAAATATCTTTTTTAGGACACCGTGTTGGTCATGGGTTCCTAAAAACAGAAGACCATAATACAAGTAAGATACTTAACATTTCTATTCCTAAGACTAAAAAGCAAGTACGAAGTCTCTTAGGTCTAATACAATTTTATGGACGATTCATCCCGAATCTGTCCTCCATTATGTCACCTCTTTCTTCCTTGCTAAAGAAAGGGTCTCCTAATGTAGTCCATTGGACTCAAGAATGTCAATCCTCTTTGGATAAGGTTAAAACTATGTTTTCTACTTCACCTATCCTAGTATTACCTTCTAAGGATAAGACATTTATTCTTCGTAGTGACGCTTCATCCACCGGGATTGGAGCTGCACTAATGCAAGAGTACTCTGGAACTCTGCATCCTGTGATGTATATTTCTCGGAAATTAAATGCCGCAGAGAAGAATTACTCGGTCCTAGACCGTGAATTATTGGCTATGGTTTGGTCAATCCTTAAACTGCAAAGATTTCTTCTGGGCGCGCATTTCATTGTGGAAACTGACCAGAAAGCTCTTACGGCTATTCAGAGTAAAAATCTGAAGAGCGCGAGATCAACGCGATACGCGATTGCTCTACAGCCATTTCATTTTTGCGGTGCGAGCTATCCGTGGGTCAGAAAATGTGATGGCAGATATTTTGTCTAGATGCCCACACGATTCATAACTGTTATACAACTTTGATACAGTTGTTTCTATGTTGAAATGTGTACACATATGTAATATATCATATATTGATTGTAACGCTACTTAGCGGTTCATTGATATGTATTCACCGCTGATCTTTCAATGTTTTTCGTCTTTGATGATCATGATGTTAAGATATCTTAGATGGAATTTATGTATAAACTAATGTGGAAATTGTGTCATTGCTAATATTGTAGTATGCGTTGGTGACACCTCTCTGGAAATATTTATACTTAGAGAAGTACTTTCTCTAAGGTCATAAAACTTATGCTTATCATCTGCGCATTGTTATTGCTGCGTTGTGAGCCTATTGTATGTTGCTCCTAGATGTATTTCAAAAAAAAATGTACCATTTTTTTTTCCCGAGGGGTGTGGTAATCTGTTGCGTGCATATTTTGACGCACATTTTACAAAAATCGATATGGCTATTTAATATGGGAAAAATATAGACATTCATTTATTTGTGTATGAAAATGCTGTTTATGGTAAAAGCGAGATAATCCATGTTTGATTCACACTTTTGATTATAGGAGTAATCGTTCTGGATATTGATCCAGCGCAAGGATATTGCGCTTGCGTTTGTACTTATTTTTTAGGGCCAGAAAATATATTAATTTGCTTATTGTGTTTATGGCCTGAATTCATATGTATTACATATTATTAGTACAAGTAGAATCAGTCCTATATTGTATATTTTGGATTGGTAGGAGGGACTAGATTCTTGTATTCCGGTCTAGCGGAAGTATGAGTTGTCTTGACAAGTCGTGATGAGTTCCGATGTACTGCTTACAAATGGCGGGGTACGTTTTTCTAGAGCTGGTCCTTTCGTCAGAAAAAAATGTCTTACGAAGTGGTTTTTCTTCTGAAGGAGATGGTGTCTCTACGATAGTTTGTGTTAGAGACTCTCCTTATGTCAGTATATAGATGATTCGGACTCCAGGTAAACCCAGCTCCTATTTTTGATGATCTCTCGTCGGTTAGGCCTAGCTTGACTTTTGGTGCTTCGTTATGCTAGTGTCGTGTTTTGTATCGACGAAGATGACAGATTTTCCTGCAGCGGTTATGGCTACGTGAATTAACTTGATCACCGTAGAGCTGTATGGAAACATTTATGAAATCCTTTATATACCCATTATAAATTAACTCTGGCTTATATTCTCCTTCCTATGAATGAGTGAACGACAACTCAGGGAGGCAGCCATGTTGGATTTCGGTCAGCATATGTTTTGATCACTGCCAAGAGAACAGATTATTTATCCTATTATCGGACAGTGACAGGGAGATCTCAATCTTGCTAGAAACCCCCTTCGTGGTTTCATAATATATACTACAAACTATGGACGTCAAGTAACTTTGGTTATTTATCGATCCGCCCTTCACTGACGCGTTTAGTCAGATAGGGGGATGTGGCCATAATGTATCATGACATTGAACTTTTGATGTACTGCCCATTATTTCTGAATGTGTCATGACTTCAGATCTGCTATGTATACCTACAAATTGATATGTCAACATACCATGATGTACTCGTATGTCCCAGTGTGTACGTCTGAATAAATTGAGTAAACTAAGATTCCAGCAGTCTGCATTGGTGCCTTGTAGACACAAGTGTATGAGTGGTTATATTGGTCAGCACACGAACAGTACACCATTCGCGTCAATCACACTCTACATTTCTACTTCATACATACACCATCCTGCGTCGGTTGAAGTGACCAAGTTTAGGGCCTGCTTCCCCTGGAGCCTTTGCCTTCCCTAACTCAGGACTAGGGTGAGTTACCCATTTACAGCTGGGTAGACTGGAGCATGCCTGATCTCAACAACGCACCACTCTTCCTTACAGAGCATCCAGTGTGTGTGTGAAAGCAACTTTACAGAGCAGACAGACTGATACTTTACACCAAGCTTCGTCTGTTTAATTCAAATGTTATCTCAGTGTTAACATACGGCTGTGAGAGTTGGAAAATAACAAAATCATTGGAGAACAAGCTGAATACATTCGAGAACAAATGTCTTAGAAAACTCATGAACATCAGTTGGAAAGAATTCAAGACTAATCGACAAATAAGAGAAGACTCTAGGCAGAAATATGTCTCCAACTATATAAGGAAAAGACGATGGTCATATATCGGTCATGTCCTACGAATGCAAAATAACAGAATACCATTGCAGGCACTCACTTGGGTTCCTGAGGGTAAGAGGAAAAAAGGAAGACCAAAAGAAACACTCAGAAGAACAATAATAAGAGAAGGAAGAACGTTGGGATTAAACAATGTGCAAAAGCTAAGAGGAGTGGCATCACAACGAACAACCTGGAGAGCACTGGTTTCTGCCTTATGCGCCGTGTTTGGTGCTTAAAGAATTTATTATTATTATTATTGTGTTGTAATTCTTTTCATTTACTGTGTCTAATGTATTGTATTCATTCATAATTGATATTATATTGATAATAGAATAAAATAAATATTAGATAATGATAATATAAAACTTATGATTAATTTCGTCTAAAATACTTGATGACTAATATGATTGCATCAATTTGCACTAGTAGTCCACGTTACTATTATTTATTCATCATGAGTATGGCATGATGTTATAATATATTGATATATAAATATAAATTTAGATCTTACCTTGAATATGGTAAGCAGATTGAGGGGTGCTTAGTAGACTGTTTTAGTCATAGTACTACGTTGGCCACTAGGCACATATAATTGATTGATTGATTTATATAGTTGAGAAAGATTTATAGTTGACTAAATAAATATATTATTAGTTTAAGATGTTGACTTTAGAGCATTTTGTTAAACTGGGAAAAGAATTTTCTTTAAAAGGAGAAGCCCTGCGCGAATATGCAGTGGCGGAACTAGCCAAGGCAGAGGCAAAAGAAGAAAGGAAGAAGGCAGAATTAGATAAACGTGAGGCCAAATTAAAACGAGAATTGGAAGAATAAAAAGCTATTGCTAAACAAGAGGAGATTGAGAGAAAAGCAAAGGAATATAAAATGAGAAAGGAACAAGAGGCAAAAGATGAAATGAAATGTATTGCTGAAGAAAATAAAATGCAAAAAGAAAAAGAGTTACAACTTCTTCGTTTAGAAGAATTAAGATTAAGAGCACCAATTCCTACAGTTAGAAAAATGAAGGGTCACATACTACACCTTCATCAGAGCATAATAAGGGCTATTACATGTTTAGATTACCAATCTACAACCCAAATTCAGACGATTTAACGTCTTATCTGGCTCGATTTGAACAAATATGTCAGGCTAACAAAATTGATAAATCTTGTTGGGTATTAAAACTTGAAGAATTTTTGGCTGGAGATCCATTAACAGCCATACGATCTATGGATCCTACAGGTCGTAATAATTATGATACGGTAAGGGCAATGTTGTTGAAACGGTTTCAACTCACTGAAGAGTGTTATAAGGAAAAATTTAAAGCCATGCTTCCGGATTCAAGCAAAGATTTTTCTGCATTTATTTCGTCGATACAGATGACTTTCCAAAGAAGGATGGAATTAGCTGGGGTTAATAACTCATATGATAAGTTGGCAGATTTGATTCTAAGAGATAAAGTTTTATCTTCTGTTAGCACACCACTACGGGAATTTCTACAAGAACGCATCACGATCATCATATCATCACCACCATCATCATCTCGATCATCACCACCACAATCATCATCACGATTATCATCACCACCATCATCACCATCATCATCATCCCCATTATCATCATCACCATCATCATCCCGATCATCATCACCACCATCATCACCACCATCATCATCACGATCATCATCACCACCATCATCATCATCATCATCATTTTCAGTTCTACTCCATACAGAACATGGGGTCACTACCACAGCTTGTCCCCTTGCAGGTAGCCTACCCCAAGTAATCACATGCTTTTTATTGCAGCATTGGTTTCATTGCTATAAGTTTTACATGATGAGGTTGCGTGCAAAACTTCATTTTAGTTGCCTGCTAGGACACGCCTGAGAGTGCAGTAATCTTAGTCTTTCGTTGTCTCTTCAGTGACTACCTGGCAACAACACGGAGCGAGACACACAATATGTAACAAAATTGGGGCTATAACTGCCAAATCTGATCATTAATAAAAGAAGCAGAAGTTAAAAGTAAACGACTGTAAAATAAATGTCTGTTATAATAGCCCCTTCAGTCATAACTGACTATGGGAATGCGCCCCTGTGGTGACAGCCCTAGCTAATTTTTTTCCTCGTGTTCCTTTCGACGTTTTCTCCTCTCTTCTGCTTGCTGTGAGCACGTCTTTTCGCCCAATCTGAGGTGTTGCCGTAGAGAGCATCGCCACATGAAGTGTGCTGGTGAAGCAAGCGTAATATACTGCTGCTTTGTCTTCGTTGTGAGTTTGGAGTTTCCCCAAACATGCGTTGTACGGCGGGCAAAGGTAGCTTCAGCTCTGCCAATGCGGCGGTCAATTTCTGTTGCCAGATAGAGTTTGTCGTTGATGGTAGACCCTAGGTATGTCTTGAAGCAGTTACAAAACACGGAGAGACATTGGAAGAAATAAAGAAATCAATGCGTCAGTTGTAATAGTGCCAGTGAAAGATTATACTAAAAAACAAGGAAATAAGTTGGTCTAGACATTATCATAATTTTCCTTTGACATCCTTATACAGCATGAAACAGCCATTGCAACGGGAAGCCCGCACGGAGCAGTCACACGCGTCTAGCAGCAGTTGTTTCTAAGCGTCGTCCTTATATGACGTCATGCAGTGGGGGGAAGGGAGGGGGAGGGTTGGAAAAAATATGACGTCACACAAAATATCAGAATCCTATTTGTTTCTTACATAACTTATCTTTCTACTTTCGTCCGTAATAGTTAACTTTTATCCACATTTGTTAACTTCCCAGGGTAATAGAGACATAGGAAGACCAGTGAACACATGAGACAGACACGAAGGAGATGAAGAAGAGATGGGAAGACCTTGAACTTATGCTCCTTAGGGAGTTCAAAGGTCATGGTGATGACTAGGTAACTAATTTACAATTTGTTGTTTTTCAGTATAACCAAAAAAATATACTACTCGTCAAAAGTCAAGGGCCACTTAGAAAAACCTTGGTTGAAACCATAAAACAAATCTGATATAAACGTAATTGGTATCAGTCCAAACGGCATTTATTGAATACCAAATTGACATGTCACGTAAAGAAATGGAAACACACATTCAAACGCAATGAAGCTGTGAAGTGTGTCACCCACCTTTTCAAAAGTCACACAATAAATATTGGACAAATAGACATTTCAAAATCGGGTATGACCACCGTTTGCAGCAAGGTATTCAAGACAGCGTACACGCATCGAGTCCACAAGCGTCCGAAGAGTACCCTGAGGAACAGCTTGCCATCCCTGAAGCAGAAATGCAGTCAGCTGTGCAACATCCATTGGCAGGGGGTGATTTGTTGACAATCTTCGACCAAGGACATCCCAGAGGTGCTCAATCGGAGAAAGGTCAGGTGAATGAGCTGGCCACGCCATCCTGATGATCCCATGTTGCTGAATAAACTCATTCACCACACAAGCTCGATGGGGTCGAGAGTTATCATCTTGGAGGATGCCATTACCACCTATGGCATCCAGAGCAGGCTGAACAATTGGTCTCAAGATTTCCTTCTGATATCTTGGGCCGGTCAAGTTGCCTTGGATGATGAAGAGTGGGGTCCTGCCGTGTCTGTAGAAGCCTCCCCAGGCCATGACAGAACCCCTACCATAACGATCCACCTCTCGAATTGTGTCATCAGTAAATCGCTCTCCTGGTCGTCTCCAAACTCGAATCCTGCCATCATTGAATGACACGTTGAAGCGACATTCATCAGTGAAGAGAACTTGACTCCATTGTTGCCTTGTCCATTGGATGTGCTCGCGACATCAAGCAACACGGGCTCTGCGATGAGCAGGAGTAAGAGGGATTCTGACTGCAGGACGTCGAGCAGCCAGTCCAAATTCATGTAAACGTCTGCGAATGGTGCTTTGACTGACATTAACGTTTACAGTTTGTCTCAGCTGACATCTTAGAGTGGAACACGTCACTGTTCGATGGCGCAGGGCTGACAAGAAGAGGTACCGGTCATCATGTCTATTGGTGCATCTAGGGCGACCTGGCCAATGGCGATCTTCCACACTTCCTGTGGCCTGAAATCTCTCCAAAATTCTTTGGATAGTAGAGTGTGACACTGCAAGCCGTCTAGCAATCTCACGGACAGATAACTTACTTACTTAGTCGTTCCCCTTCTACCGTGAGGTGTAGAGGTTACGGACAGATAAACCACTTTCAACCCACGCTATAACCCTCATTCTTTGTAAGGTGTCAAGACTTCTTCTCGGTGGCATGGTTTATGCAAGTGATGAAACTACCCTAAGTCTGCTGATTGTAAAACAAATTAAGAGTGAACTCTGTTCACGAAAAGTCGCCATTGCACGTGGAATGTCAATCAGCACGATTACTTCACCTGTTTGGTTCTACGGAAGTTTGAAAAAAACAGATTAAAAATGTGAATTTATGGTCAGCAAACCAAATTGCACGTGATCACCATGGTTGTCGGTTAGTTGTTTTTATGCTTAAGGTGCATAGAGGACTGTCAGAGGAAGATATTGCACCCATTTTTACTAAAAACTTCCTTCATTTAATCATTCTATGCGCTTATATAAAAGTGTATTGAAAATAATAGGGTGGCCTTTGACTTTTGACGAGTAGTATAGTTAGAAAAAAAGGGGAAGGGGAGAGAGATATGTGTCGTCACGTAAAGGGGAGTGTGGAGAGGTGTGAGCTTTCGTGACAACATGTGAGAAGGGGGAAGGAGGGAGTTAAAAATGGCAAAAGTTGCGTAACCTCATATGTGCACGACCCCCTATAGCTATTTGTTTTACATGATGAGGTTGCCAGCCTCATGCGCAACATCAAATTAGTCACGTTGTACAAGCACGTCTGAAGTCCAAAAATAGTGACGATTAATTCCTATCAACCAGCAGCGCGGTATAGAAAACACCACGGAAGATGAAGTATTGATGGGGAAGAGACATCTTAATGAACCACAGCATACCAAGCTGCGTTAAGTGCATTGGTTCAAGCCCAATCCCTTTGCAACGGTTCACGGCATAAGAAGTAGATGAAAGACGAATGAAAGGGAATACGATTTTAGGGCTTACACAATGGCAAACCTGATGAACAAGGATTAGTCATCAATGAATTTTTTTTTTTTTTTGGGGTTGAAAAGCCAAGAAATGACGTCGGCCAATCAAACTGATGTTTATAATACGTAGCGAACGAATAGAACACGAAATCTGTACTTTGTAATCGTATTGGAAAAACATAGTTACTTTAACAAACTGAGGTCATGAAGCGTGGTAGGATAGTCTCATAGCAAAAACTGCCGAGGAGTGAATTGTTAGAGATTTCATCATGCTAGTTCCATCTTTTTTATGAGGTGGTGTGATCTGTTCCCTTCCTCGCTGCCTTTGCCTTCCCTAACTCAGGAACAGAATCAGATACCGATTTACAGCATGGTAAACTTGGGCGTAACGCTGCCTGGTTTGCATCTCGGTCACCTAGTAACTGCACCGCGGGAGAAAAGTACTATAACCGCTTAGCCAATCGGGCACTCGACGTAAAATAAGGCCAGCCGTTTTCAGTTTGTCTGAGTCGTCTGGGACAGAAGAAATGCTGTGTTCATCTTAAGTGCTCGCACCTGTCGGTACGACGTTTATGCACTGATGAGGACGCATGGCATACTGAAATTATCAGACTGTGATTCTTACATACTACATGCACAACGATTGACACACTACAGTAGAACCAACATTAAACATTCAAGGACCAACACAGTGCAGCTGGCACTCACCACATTGACAGGTGTAGATGTAGGGTTGATGGAACCATTTGTGTACGTGTTACAGGTATGGAGTCAAAAATGCAGGTGAACAGCTGTATACGTTTTTTTTCACCATTTATTATAGTCACAGCAACAAGACGTAGACAAATCCATGTAAGCATGACACAGGAACATGGCGGATATGAAGACAGTTCACTACAATTGCATGTACATAAGTTCCAGTAAATATATGATTATCAAAGTGTTGCTGACTCCAATTTATCTCTTATTCCACAACTAGCAGAAAAACCCCACATTACAGACCGGGTAAATAACTGTGTAAATATCCAACAGTTTCATTCTGACTCATTCTTAAATCGCTCTTCTTAAGTCGACCCCCAAACATGGCGGGCGACGAAAATAGCATAGTCAATCCCTCTAATCGGACGTGTCGAAGATAGGCTGTCCTTTCGAAGATAGTCTTATATAACTCCCTCGTACCTCAGGCGATTTTTCATTTTCAAAGTTATAATAGCAATAACTGGTAACTCATCTGGTCTTCCACTCCAGATAGTTATATATATTAGGCCTCTATAAAACAGTAAACACTGTGGATTCCTCATCTGCAGACATAAGTTCAAAGATATATCGCTAATCATGCGGGTTTTAGAATAACATCTATTCTCCTGGGTCTCTGTGTGTAAATCTAAACCTAACGGTCTTAGATGGCTCCAACGAGCATAACAAGTAGAATACTCTGCCTTCCAACCATTCGTGAGCTCTCGTCACCGGTTGACTCAAAATATGATCCTTACAAAGGAAGTGTGAAAGTTTCGTTTTTTACCTTGCTTCGAATTCCTAACACAACTTAGAAGCAACTGTCGTCTTCCTGACGAACAGAAATAACACAGGGGACTTTAAATAACAGTGGAAGAGTTTCCATCCCCAGAGGCAATGCAGAGAAGTAACCAGACATTTCGTCTGACAGACCCAGTTCAACAAAACGGCCTCCCGCACAGGAAATCTTCTACAAAAAACCCTCTCGTTCGGGCATGCGCTGTTCGCATCACCTCTGACCTAAGCAATCAGCTGGTATATCCTTTAAGAGGAGAAACTACATATTTACTTTCCCTCAAAGTAAAAAATGAGTATTCGCCCTTAGATTAGGGTTCTAACGAAAAATACATTAGACCCAAAATCTTATACAAAATATTTTCAAACATAACAAGTATACAGACATACTACATTACCAGTTATGAAAACTGCACGTAACAATATATATATATATATATATATATATATATATATATATATATATATATATATATATATATATATATATATATATATATATATATATATATATATATATATATATATATATATATATATATATATATATATATATATATATATATATATATATATATATATATAATTTTCTGGCTCATACGTTTACTTTCATACATATAAAAAACTGGAGCGACTATGATTGTTTAGTTTTAAAACAACATGTAACAATTTTAATAATAAATTAGTCGTTAACAGTTAAAAGATATATGGAAAATTTTGTGAAATTTTATATTGGACTCAACTTTTCTCTTCACGGAGATTAAATAGAGGGTTTTATCAATGCCTGTTGCTTTCGACTGTTAATAAGCACTTAGCTTGTCTACGTGAGTCCTGCCGCCGTTGTATCATCACTTTTCTGGTGATGCGGGAACTTCTTCGCCGAACTCTTCTTATGTAGGTGGTCAGTGTTGATTCCCTGCTTTCACAACTTCATTCATAACCCTCCACTCCAAAAGGAGCATAGGCCTTCAACAAACACATGCCAAGTCCTCCTGTCACGTGCCATCATCTCAAGTTCTTTCCACATTCTCCTCATCATTTTCACCTCTGTTTCCATCTCTCTTCTCCATGTGCTTCTTGGTCTACCTCTGCCTCTCTTGCCCTGGGTATTTCAGAACAAGGACTGTCTTGTAATGCTATCAACAGGTTTCCTCAGCGTATGTCATATCCATCGCCATCGTCGTCTTCTCATCTCTTGTTCTACTGGCACTTGTTTAGTTCTTGTCATTAGTTCCACGTTGGTAACCTTATCATACTATTTTAATCCTTCTATTCTACGCAAGGACCCATTTATGAAAGTCTGTAGCTTTTTGGTTGTGGTCTTTGTTGTTCTCCAACTAAGGGAGTAGAAACGTCAGTCTTGCCGCTTCGTTCCTCAAACTATTGCACAAAATAGGAAACACATGCCTCTGCGAAGTACATTTGTTTGAAGCACCCTGACAGGCTCACTCTTCTGTTGTTCATCCACCATTTTAATCTCTCAGAAGAATTAAATTCTTGAGCACATAACAGTAGTATGTCATGGAGGAAACGAGGCGTTTTTAGGCGGCGGCGCATAACTTTTATATAAGGAAATACTCGATCGATTTCAGGCAGCGGCGTTTCAGGCGGCGGCGCATGACTTTTTATATAGCGATATATGTTAGCCGGAGGACTTCCTCTGACGATCAGACGCATGACTTGTTATATAGCAATAAATTTGTTCGATAATGGCGGGTGTGTTATTTAGACATATATACATACATATATACATACAATATATATATAAAATTTAAAAAATCGATAATGTTGGATTAGGTTACTAAGGGGGTTTTTGAAGCGAGTGGAGCCTTTTTGCGCTGGCGTGGGTGACGATGTATAGTTGTAGCTAGCGGGGTGGGTTAGGGGGAATTTTTGTGTGATGTATTGTACTGGTAGTGTGTTGGTGTGTTTGGTTGTAGGTATCTTAATTGTGTGATGTTGTTAGCGGGGCTGTCGAATCGTGGGGTGTGTTGGGGTATGGGTTTTTGTGTGCCGGTATTTTAATTGTTGTGTATACAATATGTATATATGGGAGTGAAGTGTTAGAGACCTGCCTAGACCAGGGACAGCATCGAGAGGTGGGACTGAAGTCTCGATTCCGCAGGAGGAGCGGCAGGTGGGGCGTGACTTTTTATATAAGGAAATACGGTTAGTATTCAGGTGGAGCGGCAGGCGGGGAGTGACTTTTTATATAAGGAAATACTCATTGCGTAGGTGGAGCATCAGGCGGAGGAGCGTGACTTTTTATATAGTAATATATAAGTTCAATAATGGCGGGCGTGTTGTTGTCCTGTTAGTGCGTTGTTTATATAAAATATGTAGTTAGAAGTGTATTTATTTTACAACATAGATACAAAGGTTTATAAATAGAAATATATAGTTAATGAGCTCTTTTAAAAGAGTACTTGAGGTAAAGAGGAAAGTATAAAAATCAATAACGGCGGCTTAGTTTACTAAGGTGTTTGTTTAAGGGAGCGGGGTATTGTTTTTGTGCTGGTGAGGTTTACGATGTATAGTGGGGTGTAGGTTAGGGGGGATTTTTTTGATGAGGGTGACGATGTATAGTGGGGTATAGGTTAGGGGGGATTTTTTGGTGAGGGTGACGATGTATAGTGGGGTATAGGTTAGGGGGGATTTTAATGTGATGTTGGGTGTGTTTGTTTAGACATATATACATATATACAGAGCCGGATTAACGTAGTAGCACAAGTAGCATATGCTACGGGCCCCGCGCTTTTAGGGGCCCTGCGGCAATAAATACGTACATAATTTTTTGTTCATCTTCTAATACGAGCGTTGATGGGAAGGAGCCTCGCAGTGACATGTCATTGGGCCAAAAGAGCTGGAAAGCTCGAGTGCCGCTGGTTAGAGAGAAGAAACAAAAAATACGAGCGTTAAACCAGTGATCTTGTGATTTATGCCATCTTTAGCGCCTTTTCATTTGGTGTCACGAAATTGTGAGAGAAAGAGCATGAGAGGGTGACTTAGTGGGACTCTTCATTATTTTAATCTTAACTGTTTGCGGACGGAAGCCATTTAAGTGGCGTTGAAAATTTGGTCACGTTTGGACGGAAGCCACTTTTTTGGCTCTAGGCGACTGCCCTTCTAATTTTGTTTCGTTCTTTGTGAAATGTATTTGCATAAACAATAAAAACTAGAATTTAGGAAACGGAAACTTCCTGTTTTAATTGAGGTATATGGCGTGCTCGCACTCTCTATCGATCTTGATTACAATTTCTTGATTTGTAATTTTAGAAAACTCAAAAAATGAGCAGTAGACTCAGAGATATTGGACGTAATTATGCTTCTGGAAGTGAAAAACGTAAAGCGAAGGAAGAAAAAGAAAGAAGAGATCAACTTGTGATATCAAAAACACGTAAGCTGACAGAATATTTTGATGTTCATGGTGGTGGTACTCTAACCGCGGAAGCTGGAAGTACAGGAACAACTAGTGCTAGTGCGGCTGTGCAGCATAAAACATACAGCAAAACCCAGTATACACTGAGTCTGAATGTGAAAGAATAAGTGAAACGAAGAAGTACTCTAATGATATTGGTGACTGACCGAACAATATAGATAACTGTGAGCGTGAATATTGCATATCCAAGGGAAGTGAAAAATGTCAACATGTTGATAGTGCCTTCTCTTCATCCGTGCGATTGTATGACACTGAAAAGAAAACTCGATACTGTCAGAAGTTTTATTTTACACATATTCATAAACTTACAAACAAGCAACATGCAAGAAAATGGTTATGCTATTCAGAAAGTAAAGGGCGCCTATTCTGTTTCCCATGCAAGCTTATGAGTTCAGAATGTTCATCAAAGTTTACTATGGAAGGGTTTAATGACTGGAAAAATGCAAGCAATCTATTGCGTCGACATGAAGAAAGCTCCTCACATAGACAAGCTTTAATTTCACTGTTGATGCGTAAAAACAAAGGTGAACGTGTCGATTCCCATCTTGTGAAACAATAGACATTCAAGAAAAGTATTGGCACAAACTTCTAGAGCGAATAATTGAAGTTGTGAAGTTTTTAGCAGAACGAGGCCTTTCATTTCGTAGCAGTGATGAAATTGTTGGGTACCCTTATAACGGGAATTACTTAGGGTTGTTAGAATTACTGGCCAAGTTTGACCCTTTTCTGGCAGAGCATATAAGTACTCATGCAAACAAAGGATTTGGACATACATCATATCTATCTAAAACAACGTGTGAGGAATTCATCAATCTGATTGGATCCAGCATACTGGATCACATTCTCTGTGAAGTGAAGAAATACAAGTATTATTCCGTTTCATTGGATTCTACTCCAGATATATCTAATATGGACCATCTGACTTTGACTCTGCGCTATGTTTTGCCATCTGGACCAGTTGAAAGATTTGTGACATTTTTGGATATGGAAGGTCATAGTGCTGAACAGCTTAATAAAAGTCTACTTAATTTTTTAAAGGCAAATACGAAAAAATAAAAAAAAATCGATAATTAGTAAGTTACTAAGGGGGTTTTTGAAGCTAGTGGAGGTTTTTCGTGCTGGCGAGGGTGACGATGTATAGTGGGGTATAGGTTATGGGGGATTTTAGTGTGATGTTGTATTGTACTGTTATACATATATATTTACATAAATACAACAATTAGACATATATAGACATATATACATATATAAATATAAAATATAAAAGAAATAGTTGGGTGTGTTATTTAGACATATATACATACATATATACATACATATATATATATGTAAAATATAAAAAATCGATAATGACGGAAAATATTTAAAAAAATTGATAATTAGTAGGTTACTAAGGGGGTATTTGAATCGAGTGGAGTCTTTTTGTGCTGGCGACGGCGTCGACACATGGGTGTATTGTGGCGACACATGGGTGTATTGTGAGTAGTTGGCGGGGCTGCCGACTCGTGGAGTGTGTTGGTGTGTGGGTTTTTTGTGTGATGTTGTATTTTTACCCGTAGTGTGTTTGACTATAGTTGTTACCTCCTCTTGTGTCTTAAACCAAGCGGTCTATTTTTTAGATCGATGTCTGTGGTTCTCCTTATATGGTCAGAGTAGGTATAATTATGCTTGGAATGTTTGCAACCTTGGTTGATGTTTATTCCTGTCCATATAAGGCGCGATTTGGTCTGCATCTTGCTTGATATGTGTCTAACATCAGCTCGTTTTGAGTTGAACTCAGGGGTCGAGCGCTTCTGCGCATGTCCAGATTTTAGGGGGTTTGAGAAAGCTTCCGTTCGAGAGAGGAAGAAATGTTCTGAGCGAAGCAGGACGCTTTGAACGTCTGTGATCTTTTGATGAGGAAAAGGAAGTCCTCTTGTTCATTAGTGTACCTAATGAGGCTTTTCCATATATGTTTCTGAGCGCCTGGAGGCGTGTTGTTGTAAGTGATTATTATCCAAATGTTGAGGGTGGATGTAGATGTATCACCACTAGACACCAGAGATGATGAAGGCGCAGAAGTATGGTGTCTTTGGTCTGGTTTGTGTATATGTGGAGTCAAACAGGTAGCAGTAAAGAAGAGTCCACACAGGACGTCACATAAACTCACGACGTAGAAAGTCAATGAATGTTTTAACTGCTAGTGACGTTTCCATCATTTATTGGGACGCAACAATGACAAGATGTGTAGACATTAACATTATATCGACATAGTCAGCACAACATTCGACAGCAGACAGCATAATAATGGTGAATCAAATCATGGGCTTCAATGCATCATAAACGACTGTAAATGTATTCAGGTGTTTAAACCATCATCCTTTTCTATAACAGTCGATATCTTTATAAATGTATAAATGTAGAAGATTAAATTCCTTCTCCTTCCCTGACCTCCATTGAGACAGGCATGACTTCTGGAGTATCAAGTAATGTCCTCTGATTCCCTGTAATAACAACGGTATCAAACCAAAACTGACGTGGAACCGCCAGAACAGTAAAGTCCAACAAGCAGATAGCCTTTAGGACATGCATAAACCCGATGCATAACAACATGGTGATTCGTGAGTTGAAAACTTCTCATCACGTCGACTCTTTCCCGCCCAGGGAAAGTTGACAACTAGGCACAAAGTGTCAATCATAAAAGTTAGCGACAATGATAATCAAATGTAGAGCAATTACCTTCTCTTCAAGAATAAATACACAACTCACTCGCCTCCAGGCGCTTTGAATCACAAAAGGGAAATATCATCTGAGATGAACACTATAGAGGACTTCCATTTCCCGAACAATATAATCATGACAGACGCTGAAAAACGCGTCTGTCTCACTCGACAAAATCTGTGACACTCCCGGGCGGAAGCTGGTACAAAACAACAACCAAACAACAGACATGCGCAGAACCGTTCGACTTGAATACAATTCACACAACGTCGAAGCTATGGGCACATTATAAGAACTTCACTTAAAATCGAGCCTTATAAGGATAGGAAATAACTATCGACGCAGGTTGACAAACGTTTACAAGAAAAGTGGGCCTGAGCGCTCCATAAATGGACATGACCCAACATCGGTCAACCCGCAATAATATCGGCAACCGAAGGCCATAAAAACAGATAACAACCTAAAGTAAAACGTAACTCCAATTCCAAGAGTTATATACCTTGCATTAGAAAAAATTGAGTACACAGATAACATAGTGAAATTCTTATGTGTAACACGTGTGTGTTGTGGTGTTATTTCCGAAGCAAGGTAAATGCTCTCCTAATATTGAAATCTATAGTCCACTTTGATTTTGACATTGTCGATAGTATGCTCGCTCACTGTTTACAGACAGGAGAGGCTCTTCTACTAGGAAATACACCCAGGTACCTTCGTACCTTAAATTGATTTGTATACGGGTCAGTCTAGGCCCAGAGAACAGTTATTATACTCCTTTGAACTTCGCTATGCCAGCGATTATGCCTTCATCAAGGTTAGACTTATAAATGCTTACAAAGGTCAATTTGAACTAAGCACATAGGTCCGCCATTCCCGTGCGGCCTAAGATAGACTTGTTTACACACCTGATCTACTAGTATCAGGGTGGATTTTGTTACACTTACAAAGTGATGATATGGAGCTGAGGCTGTTGTAAGCTGGAATTATAGGAGAACAGCTTACATGATATATAGGCATGATTTATTGAGGAACTTTGTTTATGTTGATTACCATGCCCTGCAGTGTCTATGACTTATGTATATGGATGTTCGAGTACTTGTCATTGTGGCGTCATAAAATAAATGATGGAAACGTCAACAGCAGTTCACACTTCTATGACTTTCACGTCGTGAGTGAATGTACTGTCCTCATGACACATATATAGTAGATCCGTGGAACTTTACGTCATCTACACTCACAGCAAGCAACATACCAGACAAGACACCTTACTGCACAACATTTAACATTTATGGTGTCTACCCAATTTTGCATATAACAACGTACATATCACAATATATATTTTACAAACAGTTATAACATCTAGAAGTGGGAGTGAAGTGTTAGAGACATGATCAGGTCCAGCGGCGAGATGTGGGAATGAAGTGTTAGAGACGTCACTATACTAGGGCCAACACCTAGAGGTGGAAGTACAGTGTTAGAAACTATACTAGGTCTAGCATCGAGAGGTGGGAGTGAAGTGTTAGAAACATGACCAGAGCCAGCAGCGAGAAGTGGGAGTGAAGTGTTAGAGACTTGACTAGGTCTAGCATCGAGTAATAAAATCTACTCACCCCAATGTCCATCTAGTGTTATGTAAAGGACCCGTACACAGTCGAGGTTTCCAACATAAAAAATAATAGCAAAGGCCAGGTTGGACAAGGCCAAATAGACAGTTCTATTGAACACAACCGTAGAGATATATGTCACAGGCAGACTAGATTATGGCGTCAACTAGATACTCCTTAGTGTTACAGGTTGCAATCGGGACAATGTCGAGGCCAGTTTCAAACATTTTAAGAAAACCCAACACGCCCGTGCTTTTTACCACTCGTTGCTAAACTCGATCGATGGTCTGCGCTCGTGAGGAAAACATTATCAAATGTAATCGATGAATGAGTCATACTATTTGTAGTCGGTTAGGGTGGGTGACGTCAGCGCTAAATATAGACTATCGGAAACGATTTTATGTATAATAAAATAATAATACAAGCTCAAAAGAACATAAACTTGTTTCCGATAGTCTATATTTAGCGCTGACGTCACCCACCCTAACCGACTACTAACAGTATGACTCATTCATCGAATATATTTGATAATGTTTTCCTCACGAGCGCAGCCCCTCGATCGAGTTTAACAACGAGTTGTAAAAAGAACGGGCGTGTTGGGTTTTCTTAAAATGTTTGAAACTGGCCTCGACATTGTCCCGATTGCAACCTGTAACACTAAGGAGTATCTAGTTGACGCCATAATCTAGTCTGCCTGTAACATATATCTCTACGGTTGTGTTCAATAAAACTGTCTATTTGGCTTAGTCCAACCTGGCCTTTGCTATTATTTTTTATGTTGGAAACCTCGACTGTGTACGGGTCCTTTACATAACACTAGATGGACATTGGGGTGAGTAGATTTTATTACTCGATGCTAGACCTAGTCAAGTCTTTAACACTTCACTCCCACTTCTCGCTGCTGGCTCTGGTCATGTCTCTAACACTTCACTCTCACCTCTCGATGCTAGACCTAGTATAGTTTCTAACACTGCACTTCCACCTCTAGGTGTTGGCCCTAGTATAGTGACGTCTCTAACACTTCATTCCCAATCTCGCCGCTGGACCTGATCTTGTCTCTAACACTCCACTCCCACCTCTAGATGTTATAACTGTTTGTAAAATATATATTGTGACATGTACGTATAACTGTTGTATAAATAAACAACACATAACACAATACAATACAACACACCGCAACACAACCCACACACACGCGCGCACGCACACACACTCTCACAGACGCACAACCACGCACGCAAGCGCTCACACACACACACCCAGACACTCATGGTCATACTTTACTGATGAGGTGTTGTGATAACGACAGACACTAGCGCTCATACCTCGTTGAAGGTGGTTTCTATTGTTCCCACCAACTGCGTGTACGTGACAAGAAGTGATGAAATGCTTAAACCGTTGGAGAGCGGGCTGAAGACCGCAACTGTACGTTTTTACCGAGGTCAGCTTTTGTTACACGTGCGAAAATACTTTGGTGAGTCATATCTAAAGTTTCCTACCAAAACCGGTGGTCACATTTCTATCACCTCACGGGCACATTTCTATCACCCCACGTGCACATTTCTATCACCTCACAGGCACATTTCTATCACCTCACAGGCACATTTCTATCACCTCATGGGTACATTTCTATCACCTCACGGGTGTATTTCTATGACCTCATGGGCACATTTCTATTACCTCACGAGCACATTTCTATCACGTCACGGGCACATTTCTATCATCTCACAGGCATATTTCTATCACCTCATGGATACATTTTTATCACCTCACGGGTGTATTTCTATCACCTCATGGGCACATTTCTATCACCTCACGAGCACATTTCTATCACGTCACGGGCACATTTCTATCATCTCACAGACATATTTCTATCACCTCACGGATACATTTCTATCACCTCACATGCATATTTCTATCACCTCATAAGTACATTTATATCACCTCACGGGCACCTTTCTATCACCTCACGGGCACCTTTCTATCACCTCACGTTATAACCAGTGGACAATCAAAAACTGTCTGAGATCAAAATCATCCTTCTGAAAAAAAAATCAACCGTTGAAAGCAGACCACGTCAAGCTCACCACCAAAAAACGTATGTTTCTTTTGATATCTCTGTATTTGTGTTACTTGTTGTTTGTAACAAGACTACAACACATCCACATGTCTCTAACACGTTACTCCCCACTTTGTTTGCCAGGGGGGGGGGGGGAGGGAGAGAATTTTTTTGACAAGGGGAAGACATTTGTTTGACAAGGGGAAGAAATTTGTTTGACAAGGGGGAGAAATTTTTTGACAAGGGGAAGAAATTTGTTTGACATGGGGGAGAAATTTTTTGACAAGTGGACGAAATTTGTTTGTCAAGGGGGAGAGATTTTTAAATAAGTATTTGACAGTTGATCTATTTACCTAAGGTTGGACCCTTTGCGCAGGCCTAGGAGAAAATTTTGGGACGATCTTTGGTGCTTGGAAGAAAAGTTTTTACTAAAATTTTAAAATTGCAGGGCAAAACGTATATACCCGTTTGATAACTGAAACAAATACTTAGTTACATTTATTTAATGTACTACATTTCCGTGGTCGCCGCATTTATAAATCGCTTGGAGACAATATAAAACCTATCATCAGATGTCGCCCGTATGAAAAAACTGAAAACTTAAGTCGCTGGGATTCGAACACACGAACGAAGGAATGTTTCTTTTATAAATTTCTACTATTGATCGATTGTGTTTTGACCTTGTGACGTGAACAGAAATTTACGCGCGATGTTTTGCTCTGGTCATCGATCTGGTTCCAAAACAAGGGAGGGTAAAAGCTCGTGTTTGAACTTTATTAAAAATGAATGAAACTGGCCTCGAGATTGTTCGAGTTACAGACTGCAACACTAAGGAGGATCTAGTTGGTGCCATAAGCTAGTCTGCCTGTGACATGTATCTCTACGGTTGTGTTCAATAAAACTGTCTATTTGGCCTTGTCCAGCTTTTGACATTATTTTTTATGTTGGAGACTACGGCTGTGTGCGGGGTCACTTACATAGCACTAGATGGTCTTACTTACTTACTTAGTCGTTCCCCTTCTACCGTGAGGTGTAGAGGTTTGGAAGAGAGAGCGCCAGACTATCCTATCGGCTGTCTTCCTCCTGGCCTGGTTCCATTCTAGTCCTCGATCCTTCAAAGATTGTCTAATGTTGTCCTCCCAGCGGACTCTGTGTCGTCCTCGGGGTCTGGATCCTTGGCTCTTTGTTTCCCATGCTTGTCGTGATATCCGATCTTCTCCCATTCTGCAGACATTGCCAAACCATCTTAATTTTGACTGTTCTACTTGGGTCTGCAGGGGGTAGGATTTAAGGACTTGACGTATCGTCTGGCTGCGTACCATGTCTCTTCTTGTTACTTCAACCACCTTCCTCAGATACCTCATTTCTGAGGTTTGGATCTGGCTTTTATGGGTTGTAGTCATTGCCCATGACTCGCATCCGTATGTCAAGACTGGGACATAGGTGGAGCGGTATACAGCCATCTTCGTTTTCTCACCAACCTCTCTCTTGCTGAGGAATCCTCGATTTATGGCCTGAAAAAGTCTCCCAGCTGCTGCTTTTCGAGTGGCCAACTCTTCTTTGATGCCTCCCTTTCGGTCTATAATAGCTCCGAGGTATTTAAAGTGGTCGACCTGCTCTAGGACATGTTCTCCCAGCTTAATCTGATGTTTTCTTTCTTCTCGTGATATCACCATGGATTTTGTTTTAGAGCTGCTTATGACCATCCCTCTCTTCTCCAGCTCTTTCTTCCAGACTTGCAGGTTGGATTGGAGATGTGCCTCTGATTTAGCAATCAGGGCAACATCATCAGCAAATGCCAGCTCCGAAATATAGACCTGTCTCATCTTCCAGTACCCCACTGAATACTTTCTTGTTCTCTCCTTACATGCCTTGATGACATCGTCCATAAGGAGTATGAAGAGGTAAGGTGATAGGATATCACCTTGTCTTACACCAGTGGTGGTCCTGAACTCTTCTGACTTATGGTTTGCTGTCCTCACATAATTTCTGCAAGACTTGTAGAAGCTCTGTATAGCATGAATCAGAGGTGCTGGAATATTCTTCCTTGCCAAACAGTCCCAGAGTTTGCTCCAGGGGACCCTGTCAAACGCCTTTTCCAGATCTATGAAACAAAGATGCATCTCACTCTTATACTCAAGACTAGATGGTCATTGGGGTGAATAGATTTAAATGACACTCACACGTAGTTATTTTATTCAAGAACGTGAGAATCCCTGCGAACAAAACACACAAGTCTTCTTGTAACATCACGAGAACCACCATTACTCACTTAGTCACAAGACTTTTTTTTGGATACACAATTAATTATTCATACCTACCTGCGAGTAATTAAACATCGTTTCTTTGTAACGAATATGGTAAATTACATATCGATAATGACTTCCGACCATTGTGGAACAAAACCGCGCGCGCGAGTTCTGAAATTATCGATCACGCATGCGGACTGCGCATGTGAGAGACAATTCTGTTTTTGATATAATCTAAGACAGAAGGTTTTGGAACATATCGGTTGTTATATTCGTGTAAAAGGGTACACGCACAACGCCTTCCAATAAAAATGTAAGTCTCTAACAATTCACCCCCACGTCTTCCTGCTGGCCCTGCTATAGTGTCGTCTCTAACACTTCATCCCCATCTCTTCATGTTGGCCCTAGTACAGTCAAGTCTCTAACACTTCACTCCACCTCTTCACGCTAGACGTAGTATAGGTAAATCTCTAACACTTCACTCTCTCACAAAGAAAATAATCTTGTAAATTTAAGAGGCGAAACAGTTAGTATAAGATTTCATGATAGCGACAGCTAAAATTTATCTTAGAAAAAATGTATGAACGAGTAAATTAAATATTTCTGGCGCTCAAAAAAACAAGATACAAAGACCTAACAAAGAATAATACAACTGTTGCTATTAGAATAAATGCAGAACCGGGAACAGGTGTTTTAACCTTATCAAAAAAGACAAATAAACAAGTTACAAACGCGTGTTCTCAAAACCAAAGGAGCTGACTTTACTTTGACTGAAAAGTAAAATTAAACATAACAGGAAGATTTGGTGCGGATTCTTAGTTGGTTTAGTTAATATGGATTTACCATGAGTCATATACTCACAAGGCCAGCACACAAAGAATTTTCACAACGCGTCAACTATACGATTAGTTTCTCCATTAAGCAAGTTGTGGTTAGCGCGCAAACAAGGTTGGACACGTTTCAAGAGACCTACAAAGCGACTGAGACTAGTGTTTTAGCTTGACATTTCGTCTTCTTTTAAAAGAATTATATATATTTATTACACTTAAAGAACCTTTGTTATCTATGCTGCCTAAAATATGGTATGTATAAATATCGTGTGTATATGTAGCGAAATTTGGTTCCTCTTGCTTTGTTGTGAAAAAAAAATGTGTAGCGCGACTCCCACACACACACACCAGCGCAAGGTCAGCGCGGAGGTCTTTCTTTGAAGTTTGTAGTAGACAGCGGAAATGTGAATTACGGTTGAAGCCATACAGTATTACTGAAGAATGAGGAAATAGCTAATAGGAATGAATGACGGACTTTAAAAGTATGCATCTACTGAAAATTAAATTATTCACTACAGGAGAACGCCTGGCTGGAATAATATTAAATAAATGTAACTCAACAAAGGAGATAGACTAGGAATTATATCCAAAAGGATATTATTCAAATATAAATAGTTTTAAAGATAATTAATATTTTTCACCTTCATCACATCGGCTAAAAGTTAGCTAATAATCTTTAAAAATTTATTACACTAACAAGCCTCAACGGATTTGTATAAAACTTATATGTAATGAAAGCCTCATATGGGGAAAAGGGAGTGATACATAGGAAGGACGGAAGAATATAAGTGTGTAGTGAACAGAAGAGAAAAACGAGTACAGGAAAAGCACAGATTGTTTCAAATAGCTTCAAACCAGGAGATGAAACGAAAATCTTTTGGGACTTTTAGAGGTGCTTTCTCGTACGCGCGAGAGACTGAAATATAAGGACAGAGGGACGCGTTGAAAATCACACACACCAAATCCAGAAGCCAGAGTGAGAAACTGGAAGACAGCATCTGCAAGAAAAGTTCTATTTTCACGCTGCATGCAGGGCAGATTAAATTAAGCCAATACAGTCTCACCGTGAGCTTATTAATCCTAAGAGGGTATGTAAGTTTATTAAAAATATATATATTACTAATATCATTTTATTTCAGATTTTATCAGATATAATAAAAAAAGGGAATGACGCTAACCAGAGATAACCTTCACCGGCATTGTCAGGAAGCATAACCATTAATTGGTTAGCCCCATATATCATGGCTAGTTCTTGCCTGGAAGCTTACGACATACCAGCAAGTACACAAATTACTTGACATCCATAAGTGGAAGGCAAAGGTTATATCTTACCCATGTATCATAACATGTGATTATTCATGTATTTTGTTAATTCTGCACAGTATACATTATCTTATCATGCTATCTCTGTAACATACTACCATGATTCATTCATTTATATACAAACACTGAAGACATGGTCGCATCATGAACAGTAGTTGGTGGTGAGATTGTTGGAACAATGGCCACCTATTACCTTTTGTTCCAGGTTTTTATGATCAATGTTTATGATCATTCCTGATCGAGAAACTAAAGACTTGAAGAAGTTGATCCAGCTCACTGAAGCCTAGAGGTCAACCAAACTTCAACACCTTAGTCCCCCGTAGTTATAGGTCGGGCTGAAGGAAAGTCTTCCGTACTCCAGTGTGTCGGAGGAACCTCGAGCAGACGTGGCTAAAGATGAGTTTATATGTATCCATCCAACAAATCCTGTGAGCAGTTTCTAAAACGACGGTCTAATGATGACACTAGATGGCAAGAGATAATGTGGCAATCCTTTGTTGTAAATTCAGTGGAAGATAAATCCAAGACTTTTTAGCTTGTTTATTTGATTTGTAACTGTAAATAATCATACATTTTACCATCTTACAACAACCATTTCTCATTACAAGAATATATAGATGTACATAATAAATTGGATAATTGTACTCATTTGACTTGTTAAATTTTTAACTGTTAAAATTTTGAGTTACCTTTTCAAATTTAATTATATTATCACATAGGGTTACGATAGCGAAAGTAGCATCTTATACTTCTGAAGCCTAAATCTATTGTCCAGTTCAGAATATTCACAGCTGTAACTCACTTGTGATACCAGTGTACTTCTCGGGCACTGGAACTTCATACTTTCTGGAGAGAGATTCTACTTCTGCTCTACCACTATTATCATAATAGGAAAACCTTTCGCTACATTGGGGGCTCTTTCGCGGGATATTATTTTGTATCCTGAGCCACTATCTATGTATTCTTCTATCTTGAGCCACAAATAGTTTGTAAAAATAAATTTTTTTGAAAAAATTCTAAAACTTAGAATTTTTTTCGTAATAGTAGTACCATTGAGTACGAAGTAAATAGGAAACGCTCACAAGGTTTTAAGGATTTGTCTTGTTCAAAGTAATTAATTGATTTTAATTAAGTTAGTTGGTTAGTGAAGATAAAATTATATACCCTCTGGTAAGTAAGCATCATGGCTGAATTGGTGAAGTTTAGAGCTGCGATTATGCAGGAAGGAAAAGATTTGGGTATGACAGGAGAGGCTCTAATTCGACATATCACAACTGAAGTGGATAAATATTTAGATAGAGAGACTAAAAGAATGGAAGCTGAAGCTGAAAGAGAAGCCAAAAGATTTGAAGTTGAGGCTGAAGCTAGGAAACTACAAGCAGAGAGAGAAGCCAAAAGAATGGAAGCAGAGAGAGAAGAAAAGAGACGAATGTCTGAAGCTGAAGAAAGAAGGTTACAAAGAGCTCATGAGTTAAGTTTAAAGGAACTTGAACTCCAGGGAGCAGCTAGCAATCATGGTCCTAGCTCACCTCACTCTGAGAGTAGCTCTAACCATAGCACGGCAAATGGAGCCATGAGTTTCCACCTGGATCCATTTATTGAGAAGGAGGACGCCATTGAGGCGTACCTGGATAGATATGAGAGACTGGTCTCTACCTATGGATTGGAAAAGGAAAAATGGAGCCTTAAACTATCTCAGGGGTTGAGGGGAGTTTCATACGATGTTTATTTAAAACTCTCAAAAGAAGACCAGGAAGATTATGAAATCTTAAAACAAGCTTTACTGGTCAGGTAGGAAAAGAATTCTGAATCTTATAGAAAGAGATTCCGAACTGCTAAGCTACTTCCAGGAGAAAACTATCACCAGTTTTCTGCCAGATTGGAAACTTATCTGACAAAATGGATTAGCTTAGGAAAATGTCAAGATATAAAAGAAATGGTCATGATGGAACAAGTGAGAGAATCCATGCCTCAAGAAATGAGAAAATTTCTTATGGAGCAAGGAGCTGAGAGATTGGAAGATATTTTAACCATGGCTGAAAGATATCAAGCAGCTCAGTCAGAAGTGTCAGGAAATAAGAAGAAGCAGGGTGAGAACTTCAAACCTTCACAAAACTTTACCAACTATGAACACAGGGACAATTCCAACAAGAACAAACACAGAACTGATTATAAAGACAAAAACCCTCTAGGATCAGAAAAAAAACCTCCAAGAAAGGAAGGAAAGTGGTGTAAATCTTGCCAAATGAGTAACCACAATACTGCGGAATGCAGACGGAAAAACCCTCCTCATCACGCTGCATGCCTTACAACAGAGAACAAGGGAAGGAAGGACCTGGCAGATAGTCAGAAGGACCTCCATCATCCCCCTGTCTGTAAGGAAGTGACCTTGAATGGCACCCAAGTACTGTGCTTATATGATAAGGCTTGGACTATGACTCAGTAGTGTGCTCTTCTCTGGTGAGTCCGGAACAGATAACCACAGAAACAGTGGAAATCAGAGGACCAGTCAAGGGAGCAGGAACCATGACACTGCCCATAGCCCGAATCAACATAAGATCTCGCTATGTGGAAGGAGAGATCAAAGCAGCAGTGATGGACAACCATATCTACCCATTAATACTGGGATGTAGATGTCTTTCTAGGAGAACCTATAAGACCCATAGTGATGGCAACAGTCCAGACCAGGGCAAGCTCTAAGAAAGAGGAGGACACTATCATCAATACTCATCCAGAAGAGATGAGAAAGGCTCAAACTGCTGACAGTACATTGAAGCCTTGCTTTGGCAAATTACCTAAAAGCCATAACCCTCCAGAGAAAGGAGACTTATATATGAAAAATGGCCTATTATATAGAAAAGCTGGAACAGGACCTAAAGGACATTGACAGCTTGTAGTGCTAAAATCATACAGGGAGCAGGTTATGAAGCTAGGACATGCTATACCCTTCAGTGGACATATGGGAATAGGGCCACTGGACAACGGATAGCCTGTCACTACTTTTGGCCAGGAATCACAGAGGACATAAAGAGGTATGTAAGATCCTGTCCAGAATGCCAAAGAGTAGCTCCTAAACATAGGACTGCACCAGCAACACTGGGAGAAATGCCCATTATGGGAACGCCCTTCGAACGTGTTGCCGTGGATATTGTTGGACCCTCAGTAGGACCAAGAAGAGAAATGCATATATCTTAACCTTGGTCGATACTTGCTCTATGTGGGGAGAGGCAGTAGCAATGTCATCGATAGATTCGAAACACGTGGCAGAGGCACTGTTAACACTATTCACCCGATTAGGTTTCCCACATCAAATATTGACTGACAATGGTTCTCAGTTTAGGGGAAAGCTAACATAAGAAGTATTCAGGTTAATGCAAGCTAGACATTTTCACTGTAGCCCGTACCACGCCCAAGGGAATGGTCAAGTAGAGCGGTTCAATGGCACGCTCATTTCAATCCTTAGAAAGTTGGCTAGTGAGAAACCTGAAACTTGGGACACCTACTTACCCTCAGCACTATTTTCCTATAGGGAAGTCTCACATAACTCCACAGGATTGGCTCCAGCTACATTGTTGTTTGGACGACCAATCAAAGGTCCACTGGAAGCATTGTTGCGGACATGGACTGATGAAAAAGCAGAAGAAACCGTGACTTCTTCATACCAATACGTCAACGAGTTGACATCTCGATTGAAAACAAGTTGGAAACTGGCAAATGATAACTTGAGACAGGCCAGGAGGAAGCAGGCTGCTTACTACAATAAAACAGCAAAAGACTTGAACAAGTTGATCCAGCTCACTGAAGCCTAGAGGTCAACCAAACTTCAACACCTTAGTCCCCCGTAGTTATAGGGCGGGCTGAAGGAAAGTCTTCCGTACTCCAGTGTGTCGGAGGAACCTCGAGCAGACGTGGCTAAAGATGAGTTTATATGTATTCATCCAACAAATCCTGTGAGCAGTTTCTAAAACGACGGTCTAATGATGAGACTAGATGGCAAGAGATAATGTGACAATCCTTTGTTGTAAATTCAGTGGAAGATAAATCCAAGACTTTTTAGCTTGTTTATTTGATTTGTAACTGTAAATAATCATACATTTTACCATCTTACAACAACCATTTCTCATTACAAGAATATATAGATGTACATAATAAATTGGATAATTGTACTCATTTGACTTGTTAAATTTTTAACTGTTAAAATTTTGAGTTACCTTTTCAAATTTAATTATATTATCACATAGGGTTACGATAGCAAAAGTAGCATCTTATACTTCTGAAGCCTAAATCTATTGTCCAGTTCAGAGTATTCACAGCTGTAACTCACTTGTGATACCAGTGTACTTCTCGGGCACTGGAACTTCATACTTTCTGGAGAGAGATTCTACTTCTGCTCTACCACTATTATCATAATAGGAAAACCTTTCGCTACAGTATACATATTAATAGCTGTCTAAATATATATTGTATACGTATTGTATAAAAAGACAACACAATGCCGAGTCATACACAATACAACAAAACACAAAAATATCTACACAAAAATGGTATAGCCAAGTCTCTAACACTTTGCTCCCACCTCTCGATGTTAGACCTGGTATAGACAAGTCTCTAACGCTTCACTTCCACCTCTCGTTGTTGTCACACCCACCTCCTTCAACCCAACACACACAGACACACACACAAAAACACACCCGCACATACCCACACCCACACACAGACACATAACCACGCACGCAAGTGCCCACATACACACACAGGTGCACACACACACACGAACACACACGCGCATTCAAATAAGTAAGTCTCTAACACTTCACTCCCACCTCTCGACGTTGGACCTGTTATAGTCATGTCTCTAGCACTTCATTCCCACCTCTCGCTGTTGGCACACCCGCCTTAAACAAACACACTACGGGCACAATACAACATCACACAAAAACCCACACACCAACACACTCCACGAGTCGGCAGCCCCGCCAACTACTCACAATACACCCATGTGTCGTCGCCGTCGCCAGCCCAAAAAGACTCCACTCGATTCAAATACCCCCTTAGTAACCTACTAATTATGGATTTTTGAAAAATATTTTCCGTCATTATCGATTTTATATATATACATATACATACATATATATATATATATATATATATATATATATATATATATATATATATATATATATATATATATATATATATATATATATATATATATATATATATATATATATATATATATATATATATATATATATATATATATATATATATATATATATATATATATATATATATATATATATATATATATATATATATATATGTGTCTATATATTCATGTATATGTATATGTATATATATATGTATATGTATATGTATATATACATACATATATATATACATATACATATACATATATACATATATACATATATACATATATACATATATATTATATATATATATATACATATATATATATAATATATATATACATATATACATATATATATACATATATATATATATACATATATATATATATATGTCTATATATGTCTAATTGTTGTATTATATGTAAATATATATGTATAACAGTACAATACAACATCACACAAAAATCTCCCCTAACCTATACCCCACTATACATCGTCACCATTGCCAGCACAAAAAACCTCCACTCGATTAAAAAAAACCCTTAGTAACCTACTAATTATCGATTTTTTTTATTTTTCCGTCATTATCGATTTTTTATATTTTATATATATATATATGTATATATGTATGTATATATGTATATATGTCTAAACAAACACACCCAACATCACATTAAAATCCCCCCTAACCTATACCCCACTATACATCGTCACCCTCACCAAAAAATCCCCCCTAACCTATACCCCACTATACATCGTCACCCTCATCAAAAAAATCCCCCCTAACCTACACCCCACTATACATCGTAAACCTCGCCAGCACAAAAACAAGACCCCGCTCCCTTAAACAAACACCTTAGTAAACTAAGCCGCCGTTATCGATTTTTATATTTTCCTCTTTACCTCAAGTACTCTTTTAAAAGAACTCATTAACTATATATTTCTATTTATAAACCTTTGTATCTATGATGTAAAATAAATACACGTCTAACTATATATTTTATATAAACAACGCACTAACAGGACAACAACACGCCCGCCATTATTGAACTTATATATTACTATATAAAAAGTCACGCTCCTCCGCCTGATGCTCCACCTACGCAATGAGTATTTCCTTATATAAAAAGTCACGCCCCGCCTGCCGCTCCACCTGCGCTCCACCTGAATACTAACCGTATTTCCTTATATAAAAAGTCACGCCCCACCTGCCGCTCCTCCTGCGGAATCGAAACTTCAGTCCCACCTCTCGATGCTGTCCCTGGTCTAGGCAGGTCTCTAACACTTCACTCCCATATATACATATTGTATACACAACAATTAAAATACCGGCACACAAAAACCCATACACCAACACACCCCACGATTCGACAGCCCCGCTAACTACATCACACAATTAAGATACCTACAACCAAACACACCAACACACTACCAGTACAATACATCACACAAAAATTCCCCCTAACCCACCCCGCCAGCTACAACTATACATCGTCACCCACGCCAGCGCAAAAAGGCTCCACTCGCTTCAAAAACCTCCTTAGTAACCTAATCCAACATTATCGATTTTGTAAATTTTCCGTCATTATCGATTTTTTATATTATATATATATATATATTGTATGTATATATGTATGTATATGATATAGACCAGAATTTCAACACCATTTCAACAATATATAAGGAAAGTAGCAAATCATGCTTAGGATTCCAGGAAAGGAAGAAGCAAGACTGGATAACACCAGAAACACTAAACACCATAAAGATGAGAAAGGAAATGAAAAGAAAGAAAACAGAAGCGAAGTCCCTCAGGTTAAAGCAACTATATAGCGAACAGTACAGTCAACTGGACAGGGAAGTTAAACGCCAAACCCGAGCCAACAAAAGGAATTTCCTAGATGATCTTGCAAAACAGGCAGAAGAGGCAGCACTGAGAAATGAACTAAGCACAGTATACAAAATAACTAAATTCATCAGCGGAAAACAAGGTGCAAACAATATTACATTAGTAAGAGATAAGCAAGGAAATCTCATCAAGACAGCAGAGGGACAGGAAACAAGATGGGCAGAGCACTTCAGAGAAACTCTGAACAAGGAAATACCAGAGACACAATTGAATGTTCCTGAGGCTGAAAACGATCTAGATGTAAATACAGACATTCCACGAAAAGAAGAAATCATCACAGCAATCAAAGGGTTAAAGAACGGTAAAGCTCCGGGCCATGATAACTTAAATGCAGAGCTATTTAAGACAGACCCCGAGCTAGCAGCAGAACTATTAGAACCACTATTTGCACAAGTGTGGGAAACGGGGACAACACCATCAGAGTGGAACAAAGGAATAATTGTCAAATTGCCCAAGAAGGGAGATCTTTCAGACTGTAATAATTGGAGAGGAATCACTCTTCTCTCAGTTCCCAGCAAAATACTAGGCAGGATAATTATACAGAGAATTTCAAAGGCAGTAGACTACAAACTGAGGAAAGAACAAGCAGGATTTAGAAAGAACAGAAGATGTGTAGACCATATATTCACTCTCAGGAACATTATAGAGCAGTGCTCAGAATGGCAAAGACAGCTTTACATAAATTTTGTTGATTTTGAAAAGGCTTTTGACATCATACATAGGGACAGTTTATGGAAAATACTGAGGGCTTATGG